>VZTA01020380.1:0-29647 GCA_013398855.1 Mohoua ochrocephala
TCAGTATTTCCCCTTCCTTTCAGAAGGAAAGAAAATCCAGAAGGTGACATGAGAAGAAATTACCTTAGCATTGTGAAGGCTGCGGTAGGAAATGCCAGCTGATGCTACCTCTGCTGCTTCAGTTTGTTCCCTCTGTGTGGATGTAGTTATTGCAATAATTTTATAATCCCTTGTTTCTGCAAATCTGTGGCCTCATCCAGAACACAAACTGGATCTCCTCGTGGGATGTGGGAGTAGGTTTGGGTAAGGAATGGAGTCAATAGTAGACTCTTTAGAGTGCTTCTTCCATTTGCTGACGCAGTTTGCTTTGGTAGTAGGGAACTAAGAGAGTGAAAACTCCTCCTGGTTTGTGCCCCTCCCTCTTTGTTCCTGTGGTAGTGGGTCTTGTACATTATTGTGGAAGAGCACGGAAAGCTCTCACCTGTGGGCGGCTGGCAGGCAGATTCCAGTGCACTGCGTAGCCACACGTGGCAGTGCTGTACAGGCACCCAGTCACCTCTCGGGTGATCCCTAACCATTGTCCCATTGTCCAAGCCTTGCACAAACCTCTGACGTTTTCTTTCCACGTTTCTGTGAAGACTGAACCTTTTTTGTGTGCCATCTCACAATCGTTCCAGTACTGTTCTGCTTAATCTTTGTGAGTTTTAGCTTTAGACGGTTTCTGATTTGCTCTAGAATGTGCTCATTAGCAGAAATCTTAAATGTGCTGGTAAAGGAGTTGAAAGGGAGAGAGAAAGATAAGCATACAACCTAAAAATTAACCAGATGTCTAGAACTTTTGAAATTCAGCTAGCAGGTACATGTGGTTAGTATTAACACTTCTTATTTACATGAGTTAACTGTGCTCCCAACTATAATGGTTGGTAGTTCTTTCTTTGGCTGTTTATATTACGAAGAATTGTAGCTGTTGTTGTTGTTGTTGTTGTTGTTGTATATAGGATTGAGGCATGTTGGATTTCATGAGGTCTGAAATCAACTGACAATACAGTGCACATACTCGTGTTGTAAACAGTAGTAGTGTCATTATTTTGATGTCTATTTTATGGAGGAGTGAAGCTATATGAAATGAAAATTGGTGATTGTACTCCATGGGAAAAGGCAAAATACAGTATCAGCAAAACATTCAAATTCAAGCTTGCAAGGCTGATTATTCTGGTTTTCCTGTGTTGTACATAAGGAGTTTTCCTTTGTTTTGAGAGCACATAGTATTGCTGCTGTTAAATACCTTCTTTCCTGCGAACAGTTGAGTCTCTAATGGGACTACACTTATGCAAAGCAATGCTAAAATTCTTGGGAAATGGTAAAATGTGCTAGGAGTTAGTAAGATAAACTGCATGGTATAAGGCAGGCTTTATAGCAGGGATAGAAGATGGAAGTTTACAGCACATGACTTGCTTTGAAGCCTGTCACTGATGAATCATTTAGGTATTGAGGCATTGTGATATAAGTCAGCATGAAGATTGAAAGGCCAGAAGTATTTCTTGTGCAGCAGAACTGAAGAAACCATATGTCTGTTCAGATCAACAGTGAATAAATCTACTCTAGCTTTTGCTTCACAACTCCTTAATCTAAACTAAAATCTTATGATCTTTCCCCACTTCATTGCTCTTTAGTTCTTGTCACTTTGGGTTCACAGAGTAGATGTGCAGATGTACCAACAAACCTAAATTGGAAGGTGTGGCTCAAGGAAGGAGCCCGTCAATGCTTCCTCTGCCAGGAGGTCGCTGAAGTAGGTGTGTCAGTAGAATTCTGTCTGCAGGGCCAGAGCAGAGCTGATCTGAAGTGGAACCCCGGTGTGAATATCAGGCTTTGACACTTACCCTTCTGCTGGAGAAAGTTACTTCTGCTTGCTAAGGCTGAAACACCCTTTGGAACTGAGTCACACCAAGGCTGTTCAGTGAGTTCCAACTGTATTAGTCATCAGTGCATGCAGAGCTCGGAATGAATATAGTGGGGAAAGCTTGGGTTCAACTCTTCACCTTTTTAGACAGCAGAAATCTTTTGCTTGTTTTTGTTGTCTTCCTCCTGTTTAACAAGGCAAATTAAACTGGATGTGGTGTGGGAGAGAGTTGTGTGGCTAGGTTTATAAGGTCCGTACTTTTATCCATACATGGCTCGTAAGTCTTCCTTCCTGTATGAATTCACCTCTATCTAATAATGCCCGCGTATGTTGCCCACTTGGTTTTGGCAAGGTCTGTATTCCCTATGAGAATTCCTTATGGAACTTGTAAACCTTCAATGTTTCTGCATCTCTGTCAAACTTCGCCAAAATTGGCCACAGGTTTTAAGTACTCAGTAGGGGGGGTACTGAAAGTTTTCCTGTACAATCCCTTCGAATTACTGTCTTAGAAAATAGCAAGGATTAAAATCTTTCACTTGGTATCTCTTAGTAAGTTTTTTAAGTTATAGGTATTCTTTCTGGTTTTATGCGTGTGTTACAAAAAGATTAAAGCAAAATGCTGCTCCTTCAGCATACTTAAAAGAATATATTGAGGAGTCTTATATCACCTCACACATTGGTCCAACTCTATTAGCTGTATGTGACATTACCCAGTAGTTCAGGGAAGCATATTTTTATATTTAAGACAAAACCGATAGAGGCAAACAGAAATGGACTTTTCTTTCATGAATTAACACTATTCCCACTGATTCTATAGGGAGCGGTATTGACTCATGGGGAAAAAAAAAACATGTTGGAAGGAATTCTATTTAGGTAGAAATTTATGCATATTCAGTCTGAAATCGATACATATTACATACCTAATAGACAAGAGCAAGAATGCATTGTTTGTCATACTGTAGGGAAATGGAAAGTTACACAATACTTGAAGTATTCAAGTGACCAGTAATTTGCAAAGTTCCAGAAATGAGTGATGAAACTAAAACTTTGTTATGTTTCTGATAACTTTGGTAGTTACTGCAATCTAAAGAACCCAGATTTAACCTTCCAGTGATGATTTTTTAACAGGAACATAGTTCTAACGATATTTGTTTGTCTTGAGAAAGATGGAGAAATAATTGGATATTCTGGGAATATTTGGATCTTCTTGGAAATGAAACTTTAAAATAAAATTTTAAAGAATGTCTAAAAGATTTGACAGGTCAATTCTGGGTACCATTGTTTAAAAATTGTATTTCCTAAAAGAGAAATACTTCATCATGATAAAATGAAAACTTCCAGAAGTACTGAGAACATGCAGAGTGCCTTTGAGGCACTCTGTCATACAGTGGAGTTTTTTGTAATTATGTCTGTGCACACCAATCCACTGGATGTTTACTTCAGTGACATGTTCTCATACAGTAATCTGAACTAATTTCCAGCCTATGGAATGAGTCCATTTGAACAAATACAATTCCTGTAAAACAACAGCAAAGGCAGAAGAGAAAAGCAGGGAACAAAAATAGCCACCACTAAAAGCTAGAAATTTACAATTTCATATTATTAAAAAGAGCAGTAGGTGCCTGGAAAAAAGGGTAAGAAATGTGAATTGAAGTCAGCAAGTTAATGGAACTTTTCTTTTAACCTTTAGTCAGTTAATGGAACTTTTCTCCTTTTTTATTTATATTTCAGTAGTAAAAATAATGAAAAAAATCACAAACACCACAAGCATGACTGGAATTATTAATAAAATTTTCTCTAGTGGTAGAGGAGGAGATGCAGAATGTAAGAGCAGCAGTTTGTCCTCCTCGTTTCTTTTGCAGCTGTAAAAATAACCAGTAAAATGTACAGAATGTTGTCGGCTTGAATAACTTTCTTGGTATCCTCTTATACTTGCAGTATCATTTTAGGAAAATGTTCTGCTACTGAAGTATCTGAGAAGTATTTTGAGATGACAGCAAGTACCTATTTAGAAGCAAGTGCAGAAATTTTGCTCATTTTTCAGTACATAGCAAGTCAAAATAAGTATCTAGTAAAAATCATACTACAAACAGGCAAAATTTTAAGCTTCGTGTGTTTTCTCTACAGAGAGAGACTCAAGTTCTTACCAATTTAAATACAAGTGTTTGAACTTTTTCTACTGATGCTATGTGCAAGATCAAAAATTGCTGTTAGAAACCTGCAGTTGAGAAACATGGTCTTTGCTTTTCCTGTCAGACAATTAATAAATATTCTCTGTTTTGTGAAGGAACATGGGAAAGGAAGACACCAGTTTCTCTTAATCTTGCATTTATAGCATTCTCAGAAAAATTACATTAGGAAAAGTGTCTGGAAAGAAGTTCCTGTGTCTGTGTCATCAGATTTATTCCCCTGCCTTCAGACAGTCACATTTTTCACATACACTTGTCAAATCCAGAATCTTAAGTCTGACCACAGCACTTTGAACAAGTGCTTCAGACCTTTTTTGTCATGAATAGAAATTGCCTCATGATTTTCAACTTACATTTAAGAGACATGAAATGGTTAATAGTGCATTTATTTCCTCCACTTACGTCCAATCCCTTGATGTGATGAGAATGATCAGTCCTAGACTCCTGTGACGGATTCTCCTGTATCTGGTACTCTTTGAACATTTGTACGTGGGAACTAGAACCACTTGCGATTTTCCAACACAAAATCTTAGCAGTACATTGAATAACAATGTTAGTATTGTATTTGCTGAGGAAATAGGCTCAAATATCTGATCTGCTGTAAGTTAGATACCAAGCTAAGATAGTTTGTTTGTAATACTGCAGATGCTCCAGGAAGCAGAGCTTTTGTATGTAGAGATTTCTCTGGTCACGCACGTACTGCTGCTGAGTACAACGTGAGTTATCTATTGTGTTCCAGTAGAAGTTTATGAGCATGTACAAATTATTCAGCCATCCCATTTGTTTAATGACCTGATCAGTACATTTGCAGATAATGTGCATGAGTAACATGTACAATTACACTGCACTTAGAGTGAGGATGTCTTCACAGTCCTGTAAGAAAAACTTAAAATTACAGAAACTGCGATGTCACTTGTCTGCCTGTGTTTGTCTCTTTGACTATCTATCTGAAAACACTTTAAGCAGAACTGGAGTTCCACCTCCTGAGTGTTCAGATCCTTATAGGGTGAGGCAGTGTGGTCTGGGGCAAAACAGTACTAATGCTTGTGATTAACATAAAGCATAGAAATAGTTCTGTGGGGCTTTCATAAAGGGTGTGCTTAAGCAAAGGCTGAGCATATGCCTTGCTGTGTTGGATCTCAGTGAAGATGCCCTGCCATTTTGGGGACTTCTTCTTGCATGTTAATAAAATTGAAACATGGGGGAGCCATTTCCATTATAAGCATGATCTACCTGTGCTCCATCAAACATTTTTTCACACAAACAATATATTTGCATATAAGCTTTCCACCTGCTTATAGGCTCAGCAGGAGAGACTTCTAGCAAGGCAGCTTCAGGATAGTTGTTTCTTTGTGTGAGTAGTGTTGTCACAATCTAACATTTTGGGGCTTATCAAGTTTTCATTGCATTCTCATTGCCGTAGTTGTCCTGCTAACAGTAAACTTCTGGAAGAATTTCTTTTAAATAGTGAGAGAAGTAAAATAGTCAGCTTCCCTGTACTTTCAGAACTAATGCTTCATACTTTTTTTTACCTTCCATCACTGAATGTATGAGTTGGCATATGAAGTATATTGACCTGTTGCAGAGCAGGAATGCTCTGCAGAGTCTTAATGATGTGTGTTAAAAGAATATACTGCCACATGCAAAATAGAATCCTGCCTGGTAATAAATACATGTTTGTAGATCACCTGCAATGTTTAAACTGACTGAATAAACAATCCTTGTAGTAAACTCACCCACTGATTTGGTTTCTTAACTTTGCAGATATTTTCTCAAGTAGATTACTCTCTCTAGCTCAAGCTGTGAAATTGGCAAACATTAATGAAAGTCTGACACTCCTTCTCAAGCAAGTCAGGAAAGCTCCTGTTCTCTCCGAATATCTGGGAACTGCTCTCTACTTAAGAAAATGGAAATCTGTAATTTTCCAGCCAGACACACGTATCTATCCTGCTGTTGGTCCATCTGCACTCTGTGTTCTAAATCAATTGCTCCACTCACAAAGGGTCCTTGGAGTAGAATTCATTGCAAAGAATGGTAACTGTAAAGAGCACGTACTAGAATTAGATTTAGTGTTAATATAAATACTCTTTCAGAAAATTACATTTTAAACCTGCTTTTTGTAATATCTTTTGTGAAATGGCAAGGAATAAATAACAGGCAACTTAGAATCACAGAATGGGTAAGGTTGAAAGGGACCACATTGGGTCACCTGGTCCAACCTTCCTGCTCAGGCAGGGTCATCTGAGAGTGCAAGGCACAGATGTGTGTCTGGATTGTTCTCCTGCCTTGTGGTTGTAGGTGCTTGAAGATCTGATCAAGAATGGAATTAAACCCCTAACAGTAAAGTCATGCATCTTGATTCATGAATTATCTGAGGGTGGGGAAACCTTCCTTGACTTCTCACTAACCCTTTTTATAGCTCCATATGAATGTGGAACAGAAGGGGTGACAGAATGTTTTCCTTCAGCACCCCACACTTCAGAACTTACCGGGAACAGAAGTAATCACAAGTAGATATCAGGGTCTCTTGGAGAAAGTAGAGCAGATGTCAATGAGATTCCCACAAGTCTTTTCAGTAACCTCTTGCAATGCAAAGAATTTCTGAGCTAAGTTAATCATTGTAGTATTATCAAGGATATGTATTTAGTGAAACTAAATGTAGCAGTGGTAACTGCAGTTGTATGCAACCCAACGGAGCCATTTTTGTGCATTAGCACGGTCGTTCATTTCCTGCTGCATTAGCTCTTCCAAATGAAGCTAACTGCAGAAGAATGCCATGAAGATTAATCCTGGATTTCCCTCTGCAGAAGTTAGGCCTGATGCTGTGCTTAAACTTAGTGTTCTTTTACCTCAGGATCAAAGACCGGGTGTGAGCTGACTAGTAGACTTGCCCAACCTAGGTGACTGATTTTGAAAACTCGTGCATTCCAGTGGGGCTTTGTGTTCACACGATCCTTGCAGGCCTTCCTTCTGTCACAGCCCTGGCTGTCTGAGAGCTGAGCATCTTAGCTGATCCTGGGGTGTGCACGTTGGCAGTAGTGTCTGATGCTTCCAGTGGAACATTCATCTCGCCTCTGTCAGGGGCAAACCCATTCCCAAAAAACAATTTTCAGGAGGAAATTAAGAAGGAACAGAAGTACAAAACAAAACCAGCTCTTTGCTCCCTGTTCCTCCCCCCACCACTTCCTTCTTGAAGCAAGGATCTTAAAGACTGATTGAAACCATGTTGCATAAAATAATTTCAGGCATATGGAATTTAATTTCATTGCATTCATTTGGCTCCTACCCCAGTATCATTAAGTATTTGAATGGTGCTTTAGCTCCTTAGAAGCAGAGAATTCAAAATAATTTTAGTATTAAATACAAGGCCTGCTGTTTGCATGCGTGAGATTTGGATTGCCTTATTTACATGCATATCTTAGGTATGCAAGACTAAGTTGTTTTTCAGCAAAATTAGCTTAGTGTGGAAACGTCAGTGATTTGTATGAGGTCCCTCAGTGAGTGTCAGCAATGTAGCCTAAACTGTTCAGATGGAAATTCTTAGGAAGACAAAGCTGTGGTGCTGAAACTGAGTTTTGTCTGTTAAAACCTGAGTAAGAGCTAAGCATGCTTTGAGTAAATATATCAAAGCCACCTGCTAGAAATCATTTTGGCTCCGCAATGTTCCAAGAGTCCTCTACTTGTTGGGTCTGAAAATAAATATCATGTTGCATTTCATAGCTTATATGTGGTACTGTCAGCAATCCTGTTCCAAGCTAAAAGAAGGCTTGGAAATGGTGTCTCCTGTAGCAATCTGAAAACTCAGTGGGAATTTGAGGCTGTAAGAATATTCTGTAGCAGTTAAATTCAAAATTTCAGTCAAAGATCACATATAAAAAAAAATTTTTTAAAAAAATGAAATTTGCCTTAATTTTGAAAAGATCTTTTAAAAATTCTCAGGGGTAGTTTGCTGATAGCTGCAGCATAAAAATAATGCAATAAAACTTCATTCACTGCCAGTTATTTATTTCCATAGTTCTCAAGAAGTTTAACATACATCTTTTTTGTCACAAAACTGACTGAATAGTAGCAGCAGAGTTCAGCTTGTTTCTGAAAACCAGTAATGTTTTCAAGCAGTGGAACGTCTGGCCTTGTTATGAATACAAGAGAATACAGCGATATACATGTTACCTCAGTGGTACAGTAAATTCAGGATTCCTGTTGAGTTGAACTGAAATTCTGTTTTGGTATTTTCTTTACTTGTATTAATTAGTACCTTGCGTCTCTCATCACAAAAACGGTCCCTTATGCATACCTTCCAACATACTCCAACATAGCCAGGCAGTTTATATTTTTAATTTATTTTTTGAAGCTGTATTACATTACAAAATCTAATTTTTACCTTGGTTTTATCCTGGACTTGATGTGGGAACAATGCAATGGGAGAACGATTTTTTAAA
The DNA here is from genome assembly GCA_013398855.1 of Mohoua ochrocephala. Taxonomy (NCBI): domain Eukaryota; kingdom Metazoa; phylum Chordata; class Aves; order Passeriformes; family Acanthizidae; genus Mohoua; species Mohoua ochrocephala. The sequence continues at coordinate 8,469 of VZTA01020380.1, forward strand.
TTTTTTTTTTCCCCCTCAGTATTTTGGCCTCTAGTGTGTCTGCCCATTTTCTAAAGTAAATTATAGTGGCCAGTGTATATGTAACAATACAGCTAAGACTGGCTAGTATGCAGATACCACTTTATCTTGAGATAAAGCTGTGACATAAACTGGCAGTAGGTGGAAAATAGCGTCTACTTTGTCGTGTGATATCAGTAGGTTAAAGCTGGCTGTTAATATAGGATGTTACAAGTTTTCTGCAGTTGTACTTTGGTTTGTTGTGTTTTACTATTTGTTTGTTTGTTTGCAAGTACGGTATAGAGTTGGGATAGCTGAACAGATTCAAACTTTGCGTGCATTTTATTTTGGTGCAAATTATTGTCTTTAAAAAGTGCGTTGGTGTATAGTGGCTTGGTTCGCTAGCTAATGATTCCATTAGGAGTTTTGATAAGGATTCCTGTGGGTGCCGAGACACGTCCCGATTCTGTGCATGGAAATACATCAAGCGACACTGAGAATGTCAGTGTTGTCTGTGGAGACATATTAAATCACTGGATGAAAACAACCACATCTGCTTATAAATCGTTGAAAAAGGCTTGGTAACTTTGGCTGCTTGGAAAATATTTGGAGAGACCTACTTTTTATAGCTTTTAGTTTGCACAAAGGAGTGAATAAACCTTATAAGCGGCTTTTGAAAATATTTCCACGTTCCTGTATGGAAAAAATTTTTAGTTTATAGTTTCAAGACCAGAAGTTAATCACTAGTTTTTTTATCCCAGAGCAAATATTTACAACAGAGATACTAAACACTTGAAAATAGGGTGACTTGTAATGGAAGTGAGAGCTCATCTTTAACTTTGGAAGGACAAGCAGTACCAATTTAATTAAAGCGGTGTTAAAATAGGACTGCCATTTGTATCACAGTGATTCTCCACCCCTCCAAAAAGCCCTGCTGCCATTTTGTACCACACATTCTTGTCCTGTGCAAATTAATAGATCGTTTTATTTTCCGCAGGAAATCTGAAGACTTTTATAGCAAATCCTCCAGTGTCAAAATGAACACAGGTATGCTGCATCTGTGAGATTTTTTTTATGTGTTATTTCGTGAGCAGAAGATCCCAAATTTACTAGAATTTTCGTGAACAGATCGTACTTTAGTTGGTGCTGAACTCAAAATAAGCAAGATATTTTAATAGTATGCCTGCTTATGTGCATTTGTATTCCATATATAAAATTTACATACATGTTTTTCTATGTATGCATATATATATGGATACAGAAAACAAAAGTGCATGTTTAGCCTTCTGTGCTTAATTTAATAGTATGAGTTTTGTGTGTGTGTGTGTTTTATGTGAAAATATATAGTATGAGGATATAACAGCAACGGAAAAGTGTAATTAAAGCATCACATTTTCCTAAGAAAATGCACATGCTTTAAAAAGCCTCTATTTCCATTCTATACTGTCACTAAATTAAGGGGCATATAAACACTGCCCTGTATTATAAGCTACATTTGTCTATCAGTTGAGGATAATCTTGAGGAGATGTTGTACTTACAGTGCTTTGTGTTTTCTCTCAAGCTGCTGTAACAGATGTATTGACCAAATCAAGTACTCTGTAGAAAGTTATCTTCGTGATCTATGACAGCATACTGATATTTGCTCCTGAACTTCTGAAGCCTGTAAGGTAGCGCTGCTGTTTGTGCTGGGAGAGGGAATAGGCCTCTTGACAGCCGACTGCTCTCAAGAAAATCCTGGCCTGGCTCAGGTGTAAATTTTCGGTCGCAGTCAGCTCTTTAGGCTCCATAGGTGAACCGTCTGGTTTGCAGATTAACTGCGGCGCGAGGATAGACGTATCCATCCTTTCCAAGCCAGTGGCTTTATCACTGACCGCAGTGCTTCACCGTGACATGATGTGTGGGACCTCCGCACCAGAACTGCCTTTGAAGTCTGAATTTCAGCAGCCTGCTCTAAATCAAAGGGATTAGCTTTTCCACGGTATAGGTGCCGTTATCTAGATCACTGTATTAATCAGGCTTCATGGCTTCCTGTTGTCTCAGACAATTGGAACTCAGTAGGACCCATTTTTTGAACATACATTTTAATACCAAGTTAAAATATATTGGCTCGCTTGAAACCACTACATTTGTCAATAGAATAAGCAGGAGAAATTAATTTTCTCATTTGAGTGTGTACTTTTGTTCCCCAAAGTTTTGGTTGTTCTTAATTGTTTTTCAAATGCTAACCAAGGTGGTATACTCTTCATTTATAAAAATACTATTTGAAATTTGTCCTGCCCTCTCTCATTTTTAGTTAAGATGTCTTCCCTAAACATGTCAGTCTGTATAATTAAGGTAGTACTAAAATACAACTTGTTTCATAGAACTGTAATTTCAGAAGTAACTTGTCTAATCATCATACTATAATTACATTGTGCATTGCCATCATATGAGTTAAAATCATATGATAAAGGTAATTTTATAGCTTCTACTTCAAAAAATGTGAATAAAGAGGTAAATTGCCAGTTTGTGCTACTGCAACCCTGAAGTATGACTTTGCTCGATGTTGTAGTAAGATTTTTCATGTAAGTTATGAATTCTCAAGAGAAAAGACATAAGATTTAAATAATCTGCAGCTGAATCTCTTGGGGGTTGAGAGTCTTCTGATCACACAGGAGCCTTGAAAACAGACCTTAAAGACCTGAACACACCTGAAATCCTTTCCAGTTACTTAAAGATATCATGATTTTAGCTTGAACTTTCATCTACTCTTCACTTGGACAGAGAGAACGTTTTTTCATCTTCTGTTTGCTTGATATTAATGTGCCTGTTATCAGCTGCACTAAAAGAAGGCATTGACAGAAAATGTGGCATTTCTTATCAGATCTATTGATGTAGATTGTTTTCTGACTGTAAAAAAAAACAACAACAACAACAAAAACTTGTGAGTAGGGTGTAAAAGTGGACATCTTGCACTTATCCTTGCACCTATCTAAAGCATTACTTCATTAAGAAAGAGAGTGACTCAGGTGGAAGCTGTTCTGCGTGGTGTTCTGGTCTAGCTGGTTTTTTTTTCCTTTTTTTTTTTTTTTCCTCTTTTTATACTACACTACACTGTCTTTGAGCATGAGTGCTACAGCTTTGGTTTGGGGTTGATGGGGTTTTTTATTTCACTGCTTTATAACAGGAATTTGTGCCTGGTGCAATTGGAGGTTATCAGATACTATTGATTTGCCAGTAGTTTGTTTTTAAAATATGTGTTTCATTAATGACTCCTGCAGGTAAATGAGCTCTCCAGTTTGATGGCAGTAACTGGTGGAGTGGCAAAGCTAGCTCATATGCAGCTTTAAAAGTAAAAAGTAAATCTACTGCTCAGAGTGGGCTCCTCTAATCCAGTGTTCCCTGTGGCTGCAGGCTTGGCAGTCTGTCTCAGCAAACCCTCCGGAAGATATTTTTGTCTACAGAGAAAATGTTTTGAAGAGCTTTGGTTTGCAATACTCTACCATATATGGGAGGGATTTTTTAGCATTTGATGTTAATTCTGTACCACATGTTAGGAAGGAATATTCAGCGGCATAAGGCAATAAAACATTTTTGCAAAAGCAAAGAAATAGAGGTAAAATATAGAGGAGGTTTTCAGAAGTATCAAGGGTACTTTGGCTCATGCTTCCTTTTGGAGTTCAAGTGTCATAATTTTAAAATAGTAGTCTCATAGAATGTGTGTGTGCTTTTAAACTCAGACTAAGCAATCATCACCAGAATAGTATTTTAAGCTGTATATAGGGGGTTTCTTCAGTAAGTCTTCAGGTATTTTACAGATTGATGAACGTCATTAACTTGGTTGTTTGATTAACTAACAAACAGAAAACGTGAGCTGCCCATGAAGCTAACATCAGATTAAAACACAGGATAAATATCCTTATTGTTCATATACGTATGTGTATGCATAGCTCATGTCAGAGGAGAGGTAATTGCATTGAGGAATAATAAATGGATAGAAGTTAATAGTTAAAACATTCTTAGTGTCCATCTGTAAATATTTTGGCTGAATTTCACAGAGATCATTCTTGATAAATGCATCTAATTTTAAAGTTATTAAACAGGTTAGCTGTTTGCATTAGATGAAGCACATAAAAACCAGCCAAGAGTGAAAAGTATGCAGTTCTGGAAGACTGCAAATATTATCTGTTTGTTAAAATTATTAATGGAAATCATTACACGGACTGTTCTCTTAAATTTTGTCTGGGAGACAAGAACAGAATTTCTTGGGCCCATGCAGAGTTCCTGAATAGATTGTTAAGCCACTTTTAGATCACTGAAGTAAATTAGCTGGGCTTGAGTTCCAGGCATTCTGCAAAAAATTTACTTTTTAGCCACAAGAAAGAACCAAATAATAGGTTTGTGTAGATTATCTTGTCAGCACATCCAAAAAGGAATTCAGAGAAACAGTGGAAGGGGAGGAAGCCCAAGTAATACCCTGCCCTGCCAGGCTGCTCCCAGGCCCATCATAGGAGCCATCAAATGCCTATCTATCTCCATAAGCCTGGAAGAGCACAGGAACACAAGGACAGGCAAGAACAGAAATTAAGAAGACCCGAGGAACAAAGGGTTTCCCTCGTCCAGGGCCCTCCCAGGGCTGTCACAGGAGAGCCAGGCATGCCATGTGTGGCAGACTCAATGTTTGAGCCCAGCTGCTGGAAGGACCCACTCTGTCCACGTGGGCCATTCTCCCTAGCGGACCTTCAGCCAGAGAGAGGAGGGTGGTGGGGCCATTGTGCTGTGCTAGTGTGAGTGCTTGGAGCTGTGTGTCCAGCCATGTGTGGGTGGGGTGTTTACATGTGTCTGGGAATGCATTTCCAGTCTCCCTCCTGGTTGGACCTGGGGACATAGGGAGGCAGCAGCTTTGTCTTGGATGGTTGGACCCAGCACTATATATTTGCCTCAGAAGGTCAGAATGCAAATCAGGAGTAAGAAGCCCTGCTCTAAAGACTTCTAAACTTGAATTCACTGTGCAGACAAAGGGAAAAATGGTACCATTCACAAGTACAGTGAATAGGCTAATAATCAGCAAACATTATGTTTGGATGCCATTTTTCTTTTCTTTAATAAGCTTTAAGAGCTTATTAAAAATTTCTTGCCCTTGGCTGCTCTCTCTCACCTCTTCACACAGGGTCACCATCCTTTCATCTTTGCCCCCTTTGTTTATGCCACTGCTTTTACAGACTCTCTGAAACAGTCTTTTCAAGAAACCCACCCCTTGTTCTTAAATGAAATGGTGGTGTTTTGAATCATCTGCGTCTGGCTTTGGAGCAGGACCCAACCAGTAGCCTATTTGTCAAATACAGATGCAGCTCACTTAGGGTGATGCTGTCTCTAGTGGGAGCAGCTGATGGGGCTATAAATTTAGGAGAAAGGGTTAAAGGTGGAAACAGAACTAAGAGAGGGAGAGAAAAAGAAGCTGCAGTTGCATTTTAGGCAGCTCTTTTGATTGTGAGTTATTTCCCAACTTCATGTTCTAGCATTGCCCGCAGACCTTAGCTGATTTGGGTCTCCTTTGCTTCAATGTGAAAGCAGTACTTGCTAAGACAGGGCTCATTCCTGAAGAATTTTTCAGGTCAGAGGAATTGTGAGCGTGTGTATATGTATTCACGCACATGTTTTTTATATATACAAGCATTTTGTATAGATTGTTTCACATATCCTCATTTGTTCCTTAAGTAACAGCTGTGCAGTATTAATTGCTTAGGGTTTGCAAGTGAAACGAGCAGAAGATCATTAATTCAGTCTCCCGTACTGTTTCTTAATAGTCCACACTCCACTTAATGGGAGCCTGGCCTGAGCATAGATGGGAAGATGGAATCCATCATGCATAAATATGTGCTTGCCCACACACATTCATATTCTACTAGAAATTTTGCTCAACTCAATATCGTATAAATGTGAGGTTATGTCTTAATTGAATGCTAATTGGATCTCATTATTTTGTACAGATGCTGATAATTAATGCAGGTACAGAGCTGTGAATATATATCTTTATGTGTATGGGGTAAATATTGTATGTAGTCAGTTACAATCTGTTTTATTTATCTTCAGTGAAGCCAAAACGCTTTGCTAGATTATGGGTCCATGAAGTATAAAACTCTGACTCAGTTCAGTTACATTAAAAACTAAATTGAAGCAGAATTTCCTGAAGTTAAAATAATTAAATATTTGTAGTCAGTTTCTCGTTGTCTTCGCCTTCTCTATCATGAAATTCAGGAAGGTAGCTCTTGAAAAATTACAAATAAAGTATCACTTTGTTTGAATAAGAGCTGTGATAGTATAACAAATTTTTTTGCCTGTTAGCTTATATTAAATGTAGTATGCTTTCAAAGTCTGCCAATATTCAGATTAGAACAGAGCCTCAGTATCAACACATCATCAGATCTCATTGGAATTACCTCTGATGTGTGTTGATGGTGAGGGAAAAGGAATGCAAGAATGGAAAATGTGATTTTAATTACCATTGCCATTCTATATTTATGTAAGCAAACTAAAACAAATGTGCAGATTTGATAGCCACTGCCTTTGTTTCACGTGTACAATGCACATAATTAATGGCAGGTAATGTATTGCTTTCACCTGCTGCTGCCTGAAATAATTTGGCCTTTTGCCTTGAGCCTTGGAATTGGCAAAGAGTCTTTGGTACCACTTACATCGAGGCAGTGGCTCTGATGTTTGCCAGTGTTAACAACTACTTAATGCACATCCTACAGGACCTGTGGCCAGGGGAGTATTGGAAATACTGAAGTAGCAGGGGAATATTGGAATGAGCAGAGAAATACCAGGAGCTCACTTCTCTTGCAGACATGGGTTAAAGATGACTCTGTGGCTCAAATTACTGCTGTCATAGCAAATACTTTCTGCAAATAGGTTGCAGGTCTTTATTAGGAACTTAATTTTGTAAAACTCCCTGTCGTAGGTCACATAAATAAAAAAGGCATTTATCGTGCTTGTAGTTCATGACTTCATTGAAGCACTGAATGAAATTTCAGTAGTATCAAATATTAAAATTAAAATAATTGTTTTAGTGAAGAGCAAGAAAATATTCTGGCTAAATATAATTGGGAAGAATATTTATTAAGTTTCTTTTAAAACAGAATTTTATTCAGTTCCGGACATACTTTTTAAATTTTTTTTAACTTACATTACATAAAAAAAGGGGAAGAGGGACAACCAGCTTGTTCCATCCAAATTTAAAAAAAATTATGCCTTCACTAGTAATTTTGTTTCTTGAGCAGAAATGATCCAAAAGACTGAACAAAAGTACTTTGTCAGCTGATCAAACATCAGCTTAGTTTATGAATGGTGTCTTTCTAATGCATACAATGAAATTATTTTACAGTGCAGATTATTGATTAATATTATTCTGGAATGCTTAATTCTTTATCTTGATTAGTTGTTTGCTTTTACTAATTAGCTGTAATTAAGCAGTCTTTCAGGTAACAGAGTGTATATATTTCCCTGGTGGATTAAGTGTTAAATACAGCTTTCTTCGCTTATTCTCTCTGAGGTTTATTGTTGTTTAAAGCTTGCGAAATTTTATGTATTCTGCAAATCTGCCAAACTTGCGAATTCACACATTTCTGCAGCAGTTCCCTAACTGCATGCTTATTTTCATGTATGTTTGGCATCTCTCACACTGTGATATGTTGCATGTGCTTGCTCCCTTTGTCTGGGGCTGCTGTCTGTATTGTTTTGTGCTTCCAGATAGCGGTGGGTGTGCTCGCAAACGTGCCGCAATGTCTGTCACATTAACAGCTGTGAAGAGAGTTCAGAGTTCTCCAAACCTATTGGCCTCAGGTATAACCACTAACCACTGAGATACAACTTCTGAATGGCTTTTTTATGGTGTTGTGCATTCCTGCCATATCACTTTGCAAGGAGGAGAAGGGTAACACTATTTTCTATTCCACTGACAGATCTATTATTTCTACCATGCTTTTTAAAAAGTGGTTGTAATTTCTCTCTGCCTATGCTTAGTAGCCATTCATAAAAAAAAAAAAATCAGAAAAAATGAATTATTTGTAAATTCGTTTTGCCTTTGATATGTATTTTGGGTCTCACATCCCCTGTATATTTTTCAAGATAACAAAGGGTGGAAAAAGAGGTTTTAATCTAGCAAACTTTTTATTGAAACTTGATTTAAAAACTCTTCTCAAGGAAGAGAATCTGAGTGTTGTTGTAAATGATTGTCAGAAGCCAGACTAACTTTAAAAAATCATTTATAAAGCATATTTACCTAAAAATATTCATAACAATAAAGACATACTAAGTATTCATTAAAGAGGCAGAACTGCTTCTTATCAGTACTCCTGTGTGTTTTTTGCAAAATTAATTTATTTCTAACACAAATTAATATTGGATATTTCTTTTTCAGGGTCTGATTCTCAGTCTCCAGATTCAGGTAAATAAAACACTGTATTATTTATGGATTAGTGTAATACCGCGTAAGTGGATGAATTACAACAATCTTCTATTTATTTCATTTCATTACTCCATACTTCCTCATTCTTCAAGGAAAGCACAGCCGAAATTGTAATCTTAATTGTTAATGGTTAAGACCTCAAATTTGGGTCTCATTTGAAAGCAGTTATTTCCTGTAACACAGAATATGTTGTCAGAAAGATGAATTGTGTGGGAAAAAACAGACTGCTGGTTTGCCACCTTTAGCTTCATCACTGTGGCACCATTCGGTGGTACTTGCTATTTCCTCTTTAGTGCCTTACTCAGGATTGCAAGTTCTGCCCACCTCACTTAGCAGCCTGCTCACATAATGTGTTACTTTTCCCAGCCTCTTACAGTATTTTGTCTTCAACATCTCCCTCTATGTTTGGCCAACGCTTTGAGGGCATTCCAGGTCTGAGGACAGAGAAAAAACCATGGTTTGTTGGTTGGAAAATCGAGGTGTCATTCAGATTTGGCAATAAGATACGTTATTGGAACAACGAATTGGGTACTGTGGTTAAATATTGTTAAACTGCCATGACCAGCTAACTTTACAAGAGCTGAGATGTTTTTCAAAATCCAACACAGCTGTGAAGTTCAAGAGCCTAATCTGAAAGTGAAGGAACTTGAGCCTGATTTATACAGGGGCCGAAGCACCAGCGTGTTGAAAGGACTCTCAAGGTTAAAATCCATAGTCTGTATGAAAGTTGTGGGAAGATGTCAAACTGCCCAATACCAGGACTGTTGTCAATGCTTGAATTTTCTAAATTTTAAAGATCAATATTTTGTAGAGTGGCAGTTTTAGTCATGGTCTTATAACTTCCATGGTAAGACAGCAGCACTGTCAGTTGTGTAGTTTGTTTAGTAGCTGGGTTGCTATGTTGAGAGCAGTGTAGACATACTAATCACACCCAAAAACTTGTTTAATTCTTTTTTATTTACAAAAGCTTGGCGATCTTACAATAATGGAAGTAGAGAGACGCTGAATGGAGACGCCAGCAGTTCATCTCTTTCAGCAAAAGGTTTTAGGAGCGTGCGGCCAAATCTACAAGATAAAAAATCACCAACTCAGGTAAAACTGGACACACCACGTTTACTGTTGTGCCCTTGCTGGGGGGATAGCATATATAAATGGGATACCTCTGTGACACATTGTCCTGATCCAGATAGTGTGAATCACCTGTTCATGTGGGTCACTACAGACTGATTTACTGCATAGATAAAGCACACTCCACACAGGCCCTATGCCCCCAGGTTAATTACCAGAAATTGCTTTCAATGAGCAAGACAGACAGCTAAATAAAACTAGGTCATACACAAGTAAAAGCTTTCTAGGAGTGTTCCCAGACATCAAAGAGTATTTATTGATAGTTTACACTTGGAAAAATGCACCAGTCATCAAAATATCTGAGAATTAAAATTTATTAATTATACGGTAGAAAATGCTTCTGCCTGTTTTGTGGAACAATGTAATTAGAGCACACTAAAACCAGAAACAAACAACAACAACAAACCAAACAAAAAACCCCTCCCACACTTGGAAACATCTTTATCTGTCTGAAAATTATCAACATACTAATCTTAATGCTCTCTCTGTTACTATTTTAATTCAAAGGTTTAAGAGTCTCTGTGTTTTATATATGTGTGCTACCTGTGAATAATTGCTTGCTATCTAAGGTCATGGAGTACTTACATACCTGAATGCTTTCACAGCAATAATTCTTATTCAGTGTAATAATTATTTTTTAAAAGAAAACGAATGATTGTGGGCTCCCTGCTGATCCTTTCTGATCCCACTTTACTCCGAGGAAATGGAACATCTGGCTTTTTTAAAGAGAAGCTGCACAGGAAATGGTGGTGGGAACCTGACCAGTTTAGTTGTCCATTGAATTGAGCGATGTTGAGATGAAGCCCTTTAATTTGCTAGTTCCTTTATTTAAGTATAAAAGTAAAGCTGAACTATATCTCCTGCTAACATTTACTTTCTTTCTGTTTCTTCTTCAATGTTATTTTGCTCTGTGTGGATGCTTTTGGCAAATAAGGCACCTCTGCCACCTCCTAGAAAAGAAAGTTTTCGGAAAGCAACAATAACTAATCACGAGAACAAAATTAATCTCCAGGCAGTAACTGCTGATCCAGCTAAACACCCCCCCACAGATACTGCCTATTGCACTAGCGAGACGTCTGTTCAGGAGACAATGTCTTCCCAAATATCTAGCACAAGTGTGTCCTATGCACAAAAAATCATTAAACCACTGACCTCAATCTCCAGTGCAGACACAAGCACAGTAGCTGGCATTAGTACTACTCTCCATCAAGGCCAAAGGCAACAGTCTCAAAAACGTAAGATATCTACCCTGAAATTAACCCGGACACGAGACCCAGCAAGTAGCATTCCTTGTAATTCACAGCAACAGCTCAAGCCTGTTGAAGAGCCAATATTTCCACAAAGGCCTGTCTCACCTGCCTGTAACCCCATGCCTGAGATACACACAGCATCTCTTTCCGTTCAGATAGTTCCCACCCCTGACAATAAAGCAGAGCCTGAAATCCAAGATCATCCACCTAGTATTTCTCCAGACACTTCAGAGATGCCTTCAAAGGATTTGGGACAAAAGTCTACAGTTCTTCCTTCTTCACAGGCTGCAGAATGCCATGTGGTATATTTAATTTTTCCATCTTTTATTTTAGATCTTCATGAATCACTTAATAACCATCTGTTTAGTTATACTTACATTACCAAAGTTAGATCTTGTGTTTTCTGGGTAAAACTACCTGTCACATGGATCAAAACAGAAATGAACAGAACCTGAAGGTTTTGGAAGGTTATTGGAAAAAAAAAATTATCTAGCTGAGATGGAAGGCAGACTTCTTTGTTGCTCTGTGAGCACTTTACGGATTGCAAATGCACCGTAGGAAATTAGTGTACTGTAGGTGATGCATCTGCTTAAGTGGCTCTTCCTAGAGAGGATTGCATTAGAGGGTTATGCTGCCATAGACGCTGGAAGGATCAAGTATGGATAGAAAAGGTTAGGTTAGGTTGAAGGGAGCTTAAATGCATCTCTGCCAGTTTGCTAGGGCCACAAAAAATACATTTTGTCAGTCAGTGCTCTCTGCAAGGCTGGGTACTGCCGTCTCCTGTGTGCCCTGTGCAACAGAGCTTTTTAAAGAAAACAGGTTGGTAAAACCTTTGTCAACAACCTCCATGTGAAACATCACTGGGCACTGAACTTCTAATCTCGCTGTTTCCCCTATACCTCATGCCTACTGAAATGAAAATTCTTTAACTATACTGGTCTCATCTAGGAGAAATGGGAGTATCAGACACACAGTATAGGACTCGAGGAGTCTGAGCAGGGTTTGTCGCCATTCAGAAACTCACTGGGTCAAATAAAACAAGCCTGGATGCAAGAAAGCAGCAGTGAATACATACTAGGCAAAAGGAGGGCTCTGAATAGACTTTATCCCTTCTACTCTGCTTTACCTAGCCACGTTAAGATTTTTCTATTTAAAAAGATAATTTTTCCAGTATATCTACCAATATACCAGCTTATCTGTGTTTGAAATGGAGGTAGAGATTGCTGTAGGTCCAGGCATATCTGCCTCAAAGCTTTGTCTGAGTGAGAATCCCATCATGGCATATTGTGTTCGTCTAGTACTGCTGGAATCATTGAGGCTACTCTGAAGTAAATACAGCACTATTGACAGCCCTTTTGTCAACTGTAGTAACACATCTGCTTTTCCAGACTGTGGTTCTTTCAGAGCATCACGTTCAACCACGTCTCTACTCTGGAAGCCATAAGTATCTGCATTAAAAACAGGATAGCTTTAAAGTTGTAATATGTCTGTCTCCCCCTTCAACTCCCAAGTAAAATTTTTGATCAGAACAAAGCTCTGTGAAATTATATGGCAACGATCTGCAATGCTCCTTTTGAATTCTCTCCATTAAAAAATAGGAGTGCAGAAGGATTAGTCACATTTTTCTTTGTCAAGACTAGACACCATCAAAACTATCACCTTAAGTCCTTCTTTTAGGCTGCATACAATTTAGAACATTTTGAGAAAAGTTGCTTTACCCCTTAGAAGGACCACTCTGCTACTCAGTGATTTTTGTCAGGTAAAACAAGTCAGTTCAAGCAAGAGTCACAGTAAAGAATCCGTGTCAGAAACAGTAAGGAAAGCTGAGCAACAGCTTTTTCTGGTAGACAGGGTAGATATGAAGATTAGAGATGACAGGCTTGCAAGTCTTTTAAATATGGGCATCAAAGTATACTGTCAAACAGCAGAACAGGTGTAGGTGTGTAGGTGTGGCCAGCACAACTTTTGCGTCTGTTATCTTTTCACTTAACAATCGTTGCTCAGCCTGTTGGAATATGATGCATTGTATATGTTCAGATAAATCAAAGTGTCTCTCAAATAGAAAGTATGATAGCTAACAAGGATTAGGGGAAATACCTTTTTATGATCAAGAATAATACTCAAATTCTAATCAGAAGGACTAAAAATAGTTCAACTTCAAGCTACCTTTTTTTAGAATTTTAAAAGTCAAGACACATTTTGCATTTTCTTTTTAATTTAGAATCTGGTTTAGTTTCGCTTCGAGCTGAAAAAAATTAGAAAAGTATCTGTGGCTTATTTGGCAATTCTGCACTTACTTTTCTGCCTTCTCCTTGGTTTCAGCATGTGGGAAGCACTATCAGAAATTTGGCAGCTGGGTTGCTCTGAATAAAATGATAAAAATTTCGGTTGATCACAGAGATCATTAAGGAATGTAGCCATGTTTTCAAGCTGTATCCCTGTATGGATCTCTTATCTGTAAAATTCAGCTGACATTTTCTGTGATGTTCAAATTCGAAATAAATTCTAATGAAGGGGTGTATTTGGCATCACAGTTGAGTTGTGGAGCCAGTGGGTTTTGTATCTAAAACTAGAGTACAAATCAGCATGTGAGGTGGTGCAAAATTCTGCATCAGGTGAGGTCCCAAAATAATGATGCCATGAGCTAAAATTAGAAATAAAGGCTGCAGCTATATATTTAAAAAGATTTATTTTCTGACTCAGATCTGAGTTTAAACCTTGAAACTGTTCTAGCTAATGCCAAATATTATGATCCCTTTAGTGCTATATATCATAGTATTTGCAAAATTCACAATTTCTCTCGCACTGAAAATTAACTTTCAGTATACTATGCAGGACAGTACTTTCATTTTTAAAATTGTTTTAGATCTGCAAGCTCTACAGGACTTTGTATACGAGTTAAAATACTTTTGTAGGTGCAGCTTATAGGTCATATGTCAAGTTATGTCCTCGAAGGATGCTCTCAGACTGTAAATTAGGCCTGCCAGCAGTGTTCAAAGCTGCCACAGAAACTCTCAAAAAACAAATGCATTTAGAAAGGTGCAACTCTCCCTCTGCATCTGGGTTTATGTATGTGATGGAGAATGAAGTGAGATCAGGTAATCATCACTTCTTCAGAGGTGGTAAATGAGAAGTACTGTCCATGTGGGGGTATCTGTGTCTAGCCAGCATGTAAAACTGTATTATATCACAAAGAATGGAAATATACAGCCCAGAGAGAGCTTGTGTGGTCCAAGTTAATGTATCTTGCTATGTTTGCGCTCCTATTTGCACTTTATTTTAGTGCTTATCTGTTGAAACTTTAGGAGCAAGCAGAAGTGTGCTATGACTCACCAAGTGACATTTTGTAAACACTCCTACTCAGAGAAAGGTTAAACCCCTTAAAAGTATATATGAAAATAGAAGCATTCACGTTACTAAATATTAGGAGTTTTCACATTATTACAGTCTCGAGAGATGCTGCTTCTTTGTACCATGCTGCAGATACAGGAGAAATAACTGGATCTATTTCAACAGAGAAATTAGTATTTGTTAGTATGAAACCAGTGGAGGTAAATTTTCTTGTCCAAGTTGCTTATAAGAAGAAGTTATAAACCAATGAAGAATTCTGCATCTTCAGAACTGCATCTTCAGAAATAATCACCTGATATTTTTATGTTTATTTTGTTCCTGTGTTCCTAAATGGCCTATTGTTCTAGATACCATTCTCTAAAACTGAGGTTGCAAAGCATTTGTTCTATTATTTGAATTCCTCAGGTGAGTTGAACACTTGGTTTAGTCCTGATGTCCTGGAGGAGTAAAACATCTGTAGCAGATGTTTATGAAGGTGTTTCTTTTGACAGCCTTAAAGCTGTAGAAAAGTGCATCAAAGAAAATAAACCTGGAATTAAAAAAAAAAAAATTCTAAATCAATTCATCTCATACATTTCCGGGTTTTAGGTATTGACAATATGTAGAGTGATATAGAAGAAAGAGAAAACCAGTTTCAGCGTTCTGGAGACAGGTGTGAAGCAAAGAAAACTGAGCATGTATTTTTCATTTTAAGTTCTGCATCACTAGTATTGTTTTAGACAAGGGCTGAACTCCACCTCCTTATACTGAGTCTAGAATAAGAGGGCTAGGTAGAAAAATGGGCATTGGAATATAATTTGCAGCATTAGTTTGAAGATTTTGAAATCAGCCTTTAACAATTAAAAATAGAGGTATTTTTACCCATTTATGCAAATGTATGGGTGTAATTTGATTGTTGACTACTAAACTCTGCTATGTATTAACACAATGAGTTTATTCACTTATCTCTGATTCTCCTTATCTGTGTCTTGACTGTTGAAGCAAGGCCAGTACTCTGGTGTCATTTGGTAATCTCACACCGCTCCCCACATATCTTGCATTAAAGCCATAGATGACTGATTTTGGAACTCATACTGGGGTCACCTGTCTATTTTATGTGAATTGGAAAGCATCTGTGTTCCTCAGGCCTGACATTTGACTGTTTGATGGAAGAGAAGCATTTCAAAGGGCCAGCAGAAAGCTGCTCTTCAGACCTTCAATTCACATCAAGACTGATGACATTTATCTCTGTATCTCTCAAGTGTTGCTCCACAACCCAAGACAGCCACATAGTCTAGCTAGTTTTTCATCAGTCTAATTGATTAAGTACTTGTTTGGCATTTAATCCGCCTGACTTCTGCTAGCATTTCTTGGGCTGTATCAATAACAAACCTAATCCAAAGCATGCTGAATGGAACCAGAATTAAAAGTTTTCTGGAATGCATTCAGCCTTGTCTTCCTCATATTTTTCACTGTGAAAAATATAAGAAAATATGATTCATTTATGAGATTGCATGCACAGTGAAAAATATGGATTAGCAGTAGCCAGTTTTATGTGTTCAAGATCACCAACATTCCATGTTTTTTAAGTGGTGTAAATCAGTTTTCAAAAACAATGCTGGTTTAAATCACAGTTTCAGCCACTCTTTCCCAGAGAGATGGTTATACATACAAAAGAATTCTAGAGCCAGGCAGAATAGAAGTTCTGCTCCACAAAGCCAAGAAGCTTCATGTTGAGAATCACTACCTGGAATTGCTGCATTCCTTCCTCCTGCCTTGTAAGAATGATAACTTTGTATTCTAAGAATTTGGCTTGATGAAATCAGCTATTATTTGCCAAACACAATGAATTAAATTCTTTAAAATCTCAGCTTCATTAGCTCTCTGGATGCACCCTGAATATCCGTTCTTGTGTTGTCCATCCCTTCTTTTCTCAAGCATGCAAGAAATCGTCTCAGTTCAAAGCCAGAAGGTTTACTGATTTCTCAACTCTCCAAAATTCCCTGTTATTTTAACAATATAGAGATTCATTTCCATATTTTGGCTCAGTCATACGTAACTTTTCTTCTGGAGATGCTGAGAGGATATCTGGTCTCAAGAACTTCAGAGCTTCTTTTTGGCTCTGCCTCATAATTACAGTGCGATCTCCTGGTTCCTGTCTTTTGCTGGAGATCTTGACATGATGATCTGATGACATACATGATGAAAATCATCATGAATGATGATTCTGTCTTCCCTTTATGTACCTGTGAGATGAAATTACAGTTTCTTATATATGTATGTAAATGCACACGTCTTAAATCCCTGATGTATTATGCTGTATAATCATCTTAGTTTCTCATGAAATTATTTTTAATAGTATTTCATTGTTCTTTTGAAGTTTCCATTGGCAGATTAATTCTCTCTGTAAATACTAGGCCCTTTTACAGTCATACACACAATACCTATTGATTATTTTGATTAAGAGGTAATCTGTTCAGATTTCCTCTATGAAAAGATTAAGTTGGGGGTGGGGTGGCTGTTCAATTGTAGATTTGACACATTGCTGTGAATAAGATTTGGATTTTAAGCTGTTTGACTAAGTTTCTTCACTGTTTTAACTGCAGACTTTAACAGCAGCTTTTGCCTATTTTTGTGTACCCTAGAGATCCAGTGATGCCAAAATTTTCTTTTGAATCAATTGGAACAAGTAATAGATATCTGTTCACATACTTAAGATTCTTTTCTGTAATGCTTATTCATAGGGATGGTCCCATTGACCTCACTAAGGTTATTTGTGTAAATTCTAGTTGATCTCAACAAGAATTATGCAACTGGAACCCCAGTGACCTCTTATAAGTAGCATAATCTGGGTTGTGTTCCAAGTCTTCCATAAGGGCTTTAGAAGATATTTTCAGATTTTGGATTAAAATGCCAAAATGGCATTTTAATCTGATGGCTTGAAACATTTTTTGAATGATTAAAGACATCTGCCTAGTCTAAGAATAGGAAATAACCATATTACTGATAACAAAGTGATATGTATGACTGAATGTTGCTTTTTAAAGTAGTATTTACTACATATAGTATCTTACTGTCCTCTGCTTTACAAAAATTTAAGATCCCAAACACTCTTTCCCAGCAGCTATTCCAGATTTCCTCAGCCCGATCAACAGTGAAACCATTAGTGCTGAAGTAGGCAGTATTTTGAATACTTAGGAACTGATTGAAAGCATGTGGTTAATAAGCAGTATAGAAGGATTTGTGCAGCTGTTTAACAACTATTAGATGCCAACATGCTTTAGTTCAAAAAGAAGTTGCAGATGCAAAAAGCCAGTTGCAGGACTAGTTTAAACTGAGTGCCCTGTGACTGATTGGAAATAACAGAACATAAAGCTCATACATTGTGTGGCAGTTTTCAGAAGCACTCTCATGAGACTATTCCTTTCTACTTTTAAGCAACTGTGCTGAATCCAAACAGTATGTTTTGTTCTCAGTATGTCCTGTTCTTGTGCTCCCAGTCTTCGTTCTCCAGATTTATACCAGTTACCCTAACAATCCTTATGTCCTCTAACATTGAAAAGACTTCTATGCATACACCTTATAGAGTAGGTTGACAGGGTGCTTCCAGGGTGCTTGGAAATTCTAAGATCATCCAAATATTTTTGTTAGAGAGGCAGTGGAGAAGATGTATTCAGTCACAAGAGGCAAAAAATTCCACCACCTATTACTTGCAGATCATTTGAACATTCATGAATAGTGTTTATGTATAGCTGGCAGTCCTGCCCATCTTTATATTACAGTTAATTTCAAAACCATACCTGTCCTTGACAAAAAAAAGGTGTAACATTTACGGAGGTCAGACTTGCAGATAGATTTTTTTCCTTTGAAAACTAAACGGACGTGACATTCTCTAGCCTCATATTTTTTGTGAAGTGTAAAATAGTGTGAACCCTCTCAATGCACAATGGAGATCATTAATATATGCAGTACATTATGAATATTCATCCTCAGCACACTATGGTTTCTGGCATTGCTTCCACTAGTATTTTATGCATTCATTTCTTTCATGTTGTCCTACTCTAATATAGAGCGTGGTTGATTTATTTCCTAATCTTTGTGAATGTGAACTTCCTCGGGTGGCTGAAAAACTTACACTTTTGTAATTCCCCTACACCCAGCAAGAGGCAAAGGGAAAAGTTCTTTATTCATTAAGTAATCTGTTTCTTTTCTTATTTTTTTTTTTCCTCAAATCTCAGCTTGGAAACCAGAAAGTAACTGCCCCTGTGATGGAGGTAAATGCTTCACAGATACACAGACAAACAGCAACAGAAGCTTCTCCACTGCCTCTTCCTTCTCCTGTGGTACCAGTTAACAGAGCCTCTTTCTCACCAGACAGTGGCACCCATCTAGTACCATATTCTTTGCCAACGCTTGATGATTTTTTGCCTTCACGCTTTTATAAGACCCCGGCTCTCTCACAGTTTTCCTATAAATGCCCATACCTAGCTCCTGACAGTGTTATCCACAGGAACGACACAGCCTCTGTGAGCACAGACTCTGCCATGAGTGAGTGCTCCTCCCGCACAGTGAGTGAGTCCTCCACAGCCATTCTAGATGAGCTGCAGACTTGTAGCTATGATACTACTGACTGCTCTGAAACACCTTCCCCAACCTTGAGCCAGATGTCTGCTGTGTCAGATGGCACCACCTTAACCAACACTGCTGCCACTTCTCATGTAATTATGCTTCCTTTTTTCCTCCTCCATTTTGTTCGAACAGGTTGTCAAAAGGGAACAGAATTGGGCCTTGTCTGTTATCCCATCACACAGACAAGTATTTTGTTAGTAATTTTCCATGGTCACAGTCTGACAGTGTTTTGCAACAGTTGTTTAAAAAAAAAAAATCATCGACATAGCAGATTTGGGAGTAGGAAATGATTGTTGCACAGCTGTGTGGTCAGCTAAGGTGTATCAAACACTTTGCTCAAAAGAAAATAAATTCAAGAAATACCTGTTCCAAATGCATTAAAAGCAAGCATTCCTTAGCGTTTAAAGAGATTTGTTTAAAATATTGTTAACAGTTTACAGGTTTGTGGAGTTTGTAGGCTCTGGACTACCACCATTTTTGATTTACACTGAGATGCAGATTTCAATAATGTAATTTGTAAATTCCTAGTAAATGTTGGCAGTATTTAATGCAGTTTTTTCCCCAGCCATGATGACAGACTGCACAAAACTGGCTTTCTCTCCTCTAAATAACCTTTTCCTCTCCTAAGCACAGTTTCTTATAGGACTGAACTGCATAAATAACCTTGTATTACCCAAGTGTCCTGTTACTTTTCTCTTGGTTAAGTCAAGGGAAAAACCAGCATGCAGTTAGACACTTCATGCATACATTCACTTTTCTGTACCTCAGTATACTCATATATGGGGAGAAAGAAGGTATGGAATCTGGGTCAAACCCAGATCACTTCTGATTTCTTTTGAGATTATCCACATGATTAAAATGAGTCAGAACAAAGCCTTCATTTAAATTGAGTAATTCATTGCTGAATTGCAAAACAGAGGGATGTTCTGAATCCAAAGTTTTACTGGGTCACAGCATTCTTCAGACTTTGTACAAATACTTTAGCATACTGTCATTTTCAAGCCTGAACATTTTCCCTATAAAATAGTTTTTGTGGGTTCTTCTCGCTTATGTAGTTCGGAATTGTAGAATCTAATGGAAGCTTGGAAATGGAAGTACCCATTAGATTTTTTTTGCCTTTTCCAGAGTTCCGTGACTGTCACAAACGTCAATCAATTCTGAGTATTTTAGCCTGATTCAATGTCTTGAGGTCAGGCATGTGTTGCGCAGCATTCTTGCAAAGAACTGCTCAGACGTCCGTAATGGGGCCTCTCTCCCTGTCTCAGCAGAGAGGAAGTTAGAAAGCAGCTCCAGTCCCAGGTGGATGCCTTCTTCTGTTCTGATTCAGAATCCAGAGAGCTGCTCTTTCTGATGCTCAGGCAGATGACAGGAATTTTAGACCTGATACCTAGGAGGAATTTTTACAAGATCTTGATTATCTTGCTGCAGAAGTAGGTGGCTCTACTTGCGGTGGAAGACAGGTTAAGTATACTGGAGAAAAAAAATTAATAGAGGTTCCTAGGGAAAGGAACACCATCAAAAACTATTATTTTCCCAGTAAATTGGAAAACAGGTGCATTTTGGTTGAATAGGGTCTTTTTCCATATTGTCTTCTTTCCCCACAAAGATTACCTAGGAAAGCAAAATGTCTGATTCATGAATAGGTAGCTTAAAGGATTTCACTTCCTTGTAAAATCTGGGATTAAACTGTCACCTGGACCTAAAGTGTCATGTTCTCAGATTGAAATATCAGTAACTACCAAATGATTCCAAGGGAGGGAAAGGCCTTTGAAACCATAAAACCATCTTTTATAGCTAACCCTATAAACCGTGCAAGATGCATCAGATAAACAAGTGAAATAGCCACCTTCACAGACAAAGAGAAAATCATTAGAAACTAAGAAATTATAGCTGAATTGAGATCCTCTCTAAGACCTTTAGAAGCAAACCCAAAAATGTCATATATGAACATGCCACATACACATTTATGACTGATGTCCTTCAACTACTTGTGTGGGTCCTGTTTTCATGATATTGTGTACTACTTAGTGTAGGTACCTTACTGTCTAACTGAGCTATTTGGTAACGTCCTTCTCAGGAATATCTAAATTTTTTATTACAGAAATTCATAGGGGTGTCTTTCCAGTCTGCAAAGAACTCACACCAATTCTGCTCAGAGAAACAAAAGCCATAGGAAATGAGTAAGAAGGTGTAAGGCTCTGCACGTAGTTGCACCCTGCCTTCCCTAGAAACAGGCTTTCCCACAAAGACAGTATGTAGGAAAAGAGAACGGGTGAACACCTGAAGTAGAGGAGAGATGGCTGGCCTCATCTTAAAACCTCATCTGAAAACATGCCTTCATACTAATTGAAATGCTGTCTTTGAGTTACGTAGCTTTTCTATTCTTACATCTCCCAAG
>VZTA01020380.1:29657-99158 GCA_013398855.1 Mohoua ochrocephala
TTTTTTTTTTTGGAGGAGAGGATCATGTAAGAAAAGCCAACTTAGTTTTGATTCTGGAGTTTACTAAGAGAGGAGACATTTAAATACAAAACTTTCAATGGAGCCATCACCACAACAGAAATTTTTCAGCTCACATATGAAAACAGGCATCCTTAAAATGAGAAACCCCTGAATGCATCTAGGAGTTCACATGATGTCTGCATAAGACCCAAAAAATGTTTTTCTCTCTTATCTATGGGAGGCCAACATGTTAAAAATTTCAAATCAATTCAGTAATCTCTGAAATACAAATGTATACAGAAGGTCATGAATCATTTAATTTTTATTTGTAAAAATAATATGTATTTTAATATGTTTTTATTTATGCTTTGCTGCTTCAGGTGGTCTCTCGTTTACATCTGCAGCATGTTTAGTTCATTTATTATATAAAATTGAGCAAAGTTTGTAGTTCTTCTGATTCAGATTTAAAGAATAGTTCTGCATTAAAGCAGACGTTGCAGAGAGCTTCCCTTGCTTTTCTGCTGAAATATTCATACCCTCTTATTTCATTCAATGCTTTCTCAGTATCTCAGTTTTGGTTCTTTCAATACTCCCCATAAAAGCGATACAGCCCCGATGCAGGGATTCTAAACCTGGGGGCAGATAGTTTCCTCTTGTGAAGTACCTCTAGTGACTACAGCCTAAATGGCTTTAGGTGCTTAATGCTTTATTGCCAGTTTGCTTAGCTCTCCCATTTTTGATTTTGTTCTGTCGTTTTGTGGTTGAGGGTTGTTGGTTTTTTTAATTGGTGCTATTTATTTTTATTGTGATAGATTATATATCAGCATCCCACAGTCACCCCAGCTGGCTTCCATTTTTTAAAGAAATTTTCACTCGCTCTTTTCAGCTAGTCCTAATGAGACTT
Source organism: Mohoua ochrocephala (assembly GCA_013398855.1). Lineage (NCBI taxonomy): Eukaryota > Metazoa > Chordata > Aves > Passeriformes > Acanthizidae > Mohoua > Mohoua ochrocephala. The sequence continues at coordinate 30,562 of VZTA01020380.1, forward strand.
TTCCCTTCAGTCTGCACAGAAGTTCCCATTAGTATCAGTAGTGCTGGAGTATGTGCACCGAGGGAATGTCTCTCGGTGTGAGGGATCTGTGGCAGACAGCTTTTGTCACACAACGTTAGGAACATTTACTACCATCTTGATTTTATATTGCTGTCAGACATCTGCAAACCTTGTTTGTGCCAACTTCATTGCCTTGACCGTGGTCTTTCCGTCACCTCCCCATGACAGCGTGCGTCACAGCACACTCAAGGAGAGAAGAGGGGAGGTACAAGGTATCTAAGGAACACATTCTGCTCCCTTTGTGATAAGTTTTGTGTTTCAGTGAATGCAGATGCCATTATGGCTGTGTACCTGACAACTGGTAATTGTTGCGTGGATGACAGTCTCGCATCACTCTTTCTTTGGGACAGCAGTTGGAGAGCTTTGTGTTTAGTTTAATGGGATATTGTTTTGTCTCTCTCAGGCTCAGATCACAGTGAATGGGAATTCTGGCACTGCTGCCAGCCCAGTGAGTCACTTTCAAAGGCCTTTTTCCCCTTCTTCAGCTTACCCTCCACCAGCTTCACTCAATTCCAACATTGTTATCATGCAGCATGGCAGGATGATGGGTAAGCCGCACACAGAATGTTTGCTTTATACATTACACAACGTATTCTGATTCATGTGGCAAAGACTACAAACAATAGCAGAGTGCTTTACGTCCACAATGAAGGTATTGTCTATTCACCTACCTTGGGAAGTAAATGCAAAAAGATAAAAGCATTTATTGTTAGGTACAGTAGTGATCCTGAACTGGACTTGCTGTTAAGTTTTACTAGCCAGGTGTGTGAGCTAACCTCTTGCCAATTTTCTACTGGCTTTACCAAGGAAAGGGCGTCTATCAAAATAGCTCAACCTGCCCAGCCCCTTCAGATTTAGCCTTAAGAAACCAAGGGCCAACTTTGCACTTTGCTCCTCCCCACAACTTCCATAAATCCTCAGCAGAAATACTGTCAGCAAAGGGAGAGGCTGTGGGCTTTTAAAAACCTAAAGCCACATCAATCTAAAATTTGTTCATGTTATTTTTTTAGGGCATCTTTAATTTAAAAATTAAACACAAACCAAATATTATCAGCCTTAGGCTCTTTGCCAGTATAATCCTGTTTTGCCAAGAGAATGATCTCTTTGCTGCTTTTTCTACCAGTGTTTTGCATATTCAGATAAGATTATACATGCAAAATAACTTGAACGTGGTCCCAGAGTTTACATTTTTGTTGTGCTTGCAGGGAAATTAGGTGACAGTTCTCGCTCTGAGACTTGTATCTTAGACAAATGCTGCTGTCATCATAGTGCTAAGTACAAAAGCTGTATACATGGGTTTCTCCACATCCCAGAATTCTAGGTTTTTTGATTGCTCCCAGTTTGCCGATCTAAAGGCCTATCAGTACTGGTTTGGATATACCTAAAATACGTATTTTCCCATGACTTTCACTCTTGTATGATGCTGAAGTTCTGTGTTCCACAGTAACAGCCTGATTTAATTCTCTTTGCTCATGTAAAAATCCCCCTGATGGCCTTGGTTTGAGGCCTATGAAGAATGAAGGATCAAATCCAAAATGTTTTCTAAATTTAACATCATGCATTTTGGGAAAAAGTTCCAAATATTCAGACGTTTGCCACACAGAGTTGCCCCTCGCCATATATGTGTAGCACTGAATTATTTACAGGATTTCAGACTTGAGTAAACAGCTGAAACAGCCATACCAAATCCAGCGCTGCAGTGGGAGGGAGCAGAAGTATTCAAATTAAAATTAGAGCTTTCAGTCACCGGAGCTCCTTTTGCAGACTCATATTACAATTCACATGTTTTTCTTCAGAATAATCAGTGGATATTAATGCTACATGAAAGTCAATTGTAATTGTCACCATGAGTGTTAGAACATATATTTTTCACTCCCTGCATTCATTTATCCTGCAGTGGAAATGTCTCACTGTACCTGCACTTGCAAAATAGAGGCTTTGTCATAGCAGCCCGCTAATTTACTGAAACCTGCTGCCTGAAGGAGTAGGGCTTTTTCCTGCATGCAGGAAAGAGTGTCTTGTCTGCAGAAGTACAAATTTTCATGTCACATCCCAGCACTGAGGTGTTTTTTGTTAAGTAAAGTACTCTGCATTTTAGAAGGAAATGGTATTAGTGATGTCTTAATTTCATTAGTTATAAAGGAAGATTTGAGGGGGAAGGGTAGAAATATTGCAAGTCACTGCGAAACAGTAGCAGCCTGCACAGTTCACCTGAATTACTGTAGGTGGATCATCAGATTGCTCTGCAGGTGCCAGGTTACCGAAGACCATTTTTATGGATTATATGTAGAGTCACGTAAATATATCAATACACATTAAGGGAAGAACATTGTATGTCAGAATTTGTTTCTTAAAAATATCCATGCATCAAAACTTCACGTTTCTAAGTGCATATCACATAAGTTTTTGTGCAAGGCTGTTTGCGGCACTTACAGAGCAGCACTTTGCTATCATTTGCTAGACTTCAGGGGTGGAAGTTTTGAAATTATGTCACTAGTTTCCAAAGAATGGGTAGAAAAGGTGCAAGAGTTTGATTTATAGGAGAAAGGCTGCTGCACCTAGATTTTGCTGTGTTTGTGGGGTTTTTCTCTTTTTTTGTGAGCAAGGCATTGTGAAAAAGTACTTCTACTGTACTTCTGAGTTTAATAGCTTGTCTGGTCCTTAAATAAGTTTATAATTTTGTTAATGTAACATTAAGTAGGGCAAAGCCCTAGTTAGGATGCTATTTCTTTAAAATAATGTATGTGTATGTGATTAAGATTGTCAGTCTTTGTAGAGCGTACTGAAATGGGGAAGTGTGTTTTAACTGCCAACTATGATTATTGTGTCATTACACAATATTCTGTCATGTTATCTTTACAGAGTCCACAGAGACATACTCACAGCATGTTCAGAATGTTGGCAGCACCACCACCAGTACAATACCAATCTGTAGATCCTCAGAAGAAGAAAAAAAAATTACAGTAATTAAAGCTCCACATTATGCAGGGATTGGCCCGGTAGATGAATCTGGAATCCCTACTGCAATTAGAACGGTAGGAAATTCTGGGAAATCTGTGTATGAACTCATACAATGAACTGATTGTTGGTAATGGGTTTTTCACATTCTTCTACTCTTATATAATTTGGAATACAGCGTGCGTAATCAGCGGCCTTGTGAATATAATATTGTGTGTTGACGAAAAGGAGAATGCTGATGGGAGCATAATTGGGCAACCTCATGTTTCTAGTTTTAATTAGAAGTAGCCAAAATTCTGTGTCTTTCTTGTGTCTCTTGTAGTTCTTGCCTTTTGGAGATGCACGGTAATTGCACTTGGTTTATTTCTAAAATAAAGTTTATGCATTCTGTATATGTGTGTGTGCGTGTGCACAAATATTCGTATATGTGTGTGTGTGTGTGTATACGTAAAAACCTTATGTTCCTGCATTTCTTGGGGCAGTGTTCTCATGTCATCAGGGTAGCGTAGAAATGCATAGTTTTGTTCTGGTGGCAGTCTAAGGGAGTAGCATTTTCGTGGCAGTGCAGTAAATAATCATTGTGCCCTTGAGTGACACATAAACGAATAGCTGGGGAGCCCTTTCATTGTGACCAGCCCAGTTTTGATCATCTGCCGCTGGTCACTGCTTGAGTGGTCCCAGGATGTCAAACTGAAGAGTTTTGTTTTCACTATGCTGAAGCATTCTTTCCACTCTGCTGTCAGGGCAGCCTCTTCTGGCTGCTCCAGAGAGCACAGAGGCAGCTGCACTAGGTCTGTAAAGGCAGCACTTACTGGCCTTCCCAGCCAGAGAAGAACTGCTGTGCTGGACGGAGAAAGTGAGAAGAGTGGGAGCCAGGATGAAAGCGGCAGAGCCCTTGCAGGTGAAGTCTTAGTGAGGTGCAGGGATGTAGCAGCTGTTGGATGTATCCTGTCTGCCAATATTGTCATATGGGGCTGTATTGTATTGCCAAGAACTGCTTCAAGGAATTGAAAAATTGGGGGGGAAATCAGGAATTGATGGAGAAAATCAGTAGGAAAAAAATCAGGATAAGTGGGAAGATGGGGACAACTTTTATAAGAATGGGGGAGAAACTCTGGCATTTCTTGCTTTATTTTTGATATAAAAAAGTAATACGATCCGAAGCTCTTAAAAATGAGGAAAGTTCTTTGCAACAATGCTCTAGTTTCCTGTCCTCTTTTTAAGTAAATAGTCCCTTTGCTTTATATTGGATATACTAATTGGTTTTGTGCTTTTTTAGTAGCAGATTGTTCTAATAGGGTGCATATCAGTTATATAAGATTATAACAGAAATCCCCCTTAAGTGTGCCTAACGAAGCTGGCAATCTGCCAAACTATATTTAACTTTCAGGTTGTATGATCTGAGTCTCTCAGATTTTCTCCTAAAAATGTAATTCTGTTTGAATTAGGACATTTTGCTGCTGGTTTTGCTCTGGGGTTTTTTATGTTTTAACTTCAAGAAACCTTATAGCCCGTAATCTTAGTCTTATAGAAATAATTCTCACAATGAGATATAAGTTAAAATTTTATGCTGGTGTGTGTATGTGTAAGAGCGTGTCTGATGTGCCATTCTGCATCCTTATTCTGCTTCCTTAAGACATAGCTGGTAGTAAAATTGTTTTCAAGATACTCATTTGAGATTACTTTATAAGTGTGCACAAGTATATTTGAGCCCTGTGTACCCCAGCTGTGCAAGAACAAAGTTGGTATAGTTGTCAGCAAAAGACTCAAATACGCTGCACCTTGCAAAATGCTAAAAGTGCATTTTCCATTAACAGTAGAAGGTAGGGTATGTCACCTGCCCTTACTCCAAGGTCAGTGAGAAATCCAAATAGGAATCTTCTCCCAGAAAGTTCAGCCTCAGTCCATCTGAAGAGAGAAGTTTTCAAATTAGTTCAATTTGTCATTGCATGTAAAGTTTCCATCTTTGCAAAAATGGCGACAGTCTATCAAAAAAGCAGTAAATGAAGATTCCTGGGTGATAGGTAACGTAAACACTGTGTTCCAAAATGCTGTGCTGCTCAAAGTTAAGCTTGTCAGTAAGAAATCAGGAATATCTGTGTTCCAGATTTTGAGTGCTTTTCAGGAGTAGACAGGTTTTGGAAGATGTGATTATCTCCTCCAAGTCTGTCTTTACTCTCAGAACATGGTTTATCACAGCTGTTTAGCCAAGGAAAACAGAATTATGTTCTCTTCTTTCTATTCCTGCTAACCCGTTCTGTCCCAGGCTTCTGAGAAGGGAGGGACTCCTATAAAGCTTTTTATTTGCTCAGAACCCCCATCGCATGTCAGCATTTTCCTTCTATGCCACTTTAGCTCCTTCTAGCTCTGGGAAATGCAAGTCTGAAAATTCAAATCATTGTTAGGTTCTGCCTCTGTGCCAAGCCCTGTCCCAAAGATGGTAAAATTCCAAGACACTAAAAGTGAAGTCTCTGAAAAAGAGAGGGTAAAATGCTGTTCACTCAGAAAAGCATTCAGTCGAATATAGCACCATTTACCACTGATGGGCACCTGGGAAAGGAAAAAACAGATTCGTGGAAAGCAGTAAGACTGCACTGTTCTAGTCTATCCAAAATGATTGCTTTATATCTAATTATCAAAATTAATCTGTAGACTGAAAAGGCGTCTACTAAGTAAGAATGAAAAAAAAAAATCAAGTCCCACTAGGTTTCTTTTCCATACTTAGTAGTGTAATATTTCAGCTTGAAAAAAAATAAACCCCAAAAAAACAGAGGTCCACTGAAAATCTCAGAATATTCTGCGTTGGGAGGGACCCACAAGGGTCATCAAGCCCAGCTCTTAAGTGAAAGCCCATACGGGGATCCGAGCATTATTAGCACTCTGCTCCCACCAACTGAGCTAATCTCAGGGTCATGGAGGCCTCCCTTAATTGCATACTTCCTGATGGCTGATTACAATACTGCAGTGATTGTGGACTCTCCTAGGAAGCAATTGCAGTCGCTTCGTGTCTCCTCTACATGCTATTTGGCTGATTGTTTTGTCACATATGATGATACCATGTTCCAACATTTAATTCCATCAGCCATAATGTATGCAAAGCAGGATGGCATTTGAATGGCTTGGTGCATTGTGAATGCTCTTAATTCCTCGAACTATGTTGGCGTGAATATAAATTAGTGAATATAAATTGAGAAAAGGTATTTCAAAATTAATGTATTCTACTTCTTAGCTAATCCTATCCGGTATATAACTTAAAGCCAAATTATTGGCTGAGGCTTGAAACGCCTAGGAGTGGTTTGAGGGGGAGGTGATGAGAGAAACAAACATTTAAATGTCCAGAAGGATGTTGGGAAACCTTCTTCTCTAGTCACATGGGAGCTTCACCTGATCTCTGTGTGGGAGCCTCCTTTGACTGTGGAGGACCTGGCAGTGCTTGACAAACAGCAGGAACATAGCAGTAGTATTTATGCATTATTTGCCATTCGTTCAGCTACCACTGGTTGGAAGACTCTTCTTGGCTCAGTACAGTCAGAAAGGCAGTCTCAATGTCGTGGGACTGGAGCAGGTTTCTGTTGCTGTGGGAAATGAGGAGGAGCAGGGAGGTTATGCCCGTCAGCGTGAATTCCTTCAGATCTCCTGGACTTGTAAACTTTTGAGTCTACATGATCCTGAGCACCAAACAGCATACTTGTTTCAAGTCCAGCTAAATGGTTCTAACCAGAATTCCAATAATATAGATATTTAATGCCTTTAGAGAAACAATATTAAAACGACCCAAATCTGCTTCTGAATAACTTGTTCTTGGCAGAACTCAGCAGTATTGGTAGATGGGGGAAGGGACCTATCTTGAGACAAAACTGAATCTCCTTTATCTCTATCTTGCAAGCGGGTCTAGGTAAAAAGCATAACTCTCTGCTTGAATTTTTTTCTTACCCAGAAGATCCCCAAGTTCTTCAGCTGAATGTCAGCTCTTCTTTTAAACCTTGTTCTAATATTATTTAGTAGCAATTTTATGAGAACTCAATATGAGTCCTCAAAATGCAGGAGCATTTCTGCCTAGTCCCTTATAGTAAGAGCTCACCATTGTAAACAAAGCATATTCATTACGTACAGAAACTGTAACAAGTATTCATGGCAAAAGTGTGATTTAGTAAGGATGGCAGCATGTGGTGAACACACTCAAATCTGTCCAGTATTCTGTAGGGAAGAGTTTGTAGCTTTTTGCTTTTTGTGGTAAAGAGGAGTAAGCAAAGTGATTGCAAATTTAGTATTGGCTCGTGCGAGATAATGCACTTCAAGAGGGGTCCTTTGAATTTTCCCTGTGCACCATGAGGTTTGAAGATAACTTTTTTTTTGGTTGCCCAGAGAAGCTGTGGATGCCCCACCCCTAGAGGTGTTCAAGGTCACACTGGATGGAGCTCTGAGCAACCTGGCCTAGTGAAAGTTGTCCCTGTCCTTGGAAGGGATGTTAGAACTCGATGATCTCTAAGGTCCCTTTCAACCCAGGCCATTCTATGATTCCATGATTCTCTGCATTAAAACTTCTGCTTTTCTGACTACTGTGGAACAAGTAAAATTTTAGCACCTAAGAAGAATAGTACTGAAAACATAATTGCCTTTGTGCTAATCTTTTTCTGAAATACTATCATCCTACCTCAAAGAAAATTGCAGCAAAAGAGAAAATGCAGAAGGGTTAAGAGATAAAAAGAAGCACAAGCAGGTGTTGATATGAGCAGAGTGTGGGAACCTTGGGGTTACTTTGTTCACAGAAGTAAGGATAAGTATCATTAAATGAGTGATTATTGAAAGGTATTCGCTTTTCTCAAAAGAGAAAAATAAGTTAAAATTAAGTTGTCTGGAAAGGGCTTTTAAAACTGGTAAAAGGAATACTCTTTGTTTTCAATCCAGAAGTTAACTCTGAAATATAATGTGGTCTTAGTTGTTTTCTCGGTAGTATTACAAAGTTTTTCTGCATCATTTAACGATTACATTTTGAAAGTAATTTAAGCCAGAAATTGCCAGGAGGTCAAAAGAAGCTCTTCTCACATGCTTGTAATCATAACTGCTGAGGTGTTTCTGTTTTCCTGTAAAGAGTCTAGCATTCATTGTTGTCAGAGGTAGGGCACTAAGATGATAAACTCTTGATCCAGCACTAATTCCTATGTTCCGAACCATTGTACCCTCCCAAGGTCGGAGTCCAAGACTGACTCAATCTTCAGTGTCTTCCAAAATTTGTTACAGGAATTCCTCGATAAAATGCATAAATACATTCAAAATACATGAAAATGATTATATTAAATAGGGAATAACATATAATAGACTTTCTGTCCAGAATAACATTAAATGTCTGATCCAATCTGTACGCATGGGTATTTTTATTTTGTCTTTAATTGTTAAAACTGTATTTTTTTAGACAGTTGACAGGCCAAAGGATTGGTACAAGACAATGTTCAAGCAAATCCATATGGTTCATAGGCCTGGTGAGTATGTTCTTGTCTTTCTCTTCTCATTTCCAGTTTGAGGGATGAGAAATTGTCTACTGTAAATCTCCTGCCATCTGTACTGCCTTTCTTTTGGAGAACTCCAGTGTTAGAACAGCATGGGCTAGTAAACAGGCTGGCTTAAGGATAAATTTTATGCCTGAATTTAATTGTTGTCTTACTTGGTTTTGCTGAAACGAAGCCTTGGTGACATTGCTAGCTTTAGAGTTAATGTCCTTTATGATTTTCACCAAGGGTGTCAGGAAACTTTATAAATGGCAATTATGCTCATTATACCTCTGGAAGGAAGGAGACTTTCTTTATCTGAGGTAGAGCTAACATTCAGTATGGTCACACAGAATGTTAGTGGGAGAATAAGAAATGTAGGCAGGAGAATGTTGGCTTACAAGATCTATTTTGAACACTAGTCACATAGTAGATATTTAGGGCTGCCTTTTGTGATAGGAACAACAGCTTAACAGTCTGTAGCAGAGGAAAGCTGACAAAAGGAAGAAACTGAGCTTGAGGAAGGGAAAAGAACAGACAAAAAGTAATTTGCAATTTGGTGCCAACCTAGTAAGTATGCAATATGAGGGATATGACCCGAAGATACCATTTGAACAAGAAGATGGTAAAAACAGCCTATGGTAAGTATAATGGGAAGACAGAGTCTTCCAAAAGCACCTATGAGAGGAGGAAAAGAAATACAGTGCTTGATTGCCTACCAATCTTCTGTCTGTATTTGCAAAAACAAAGCTCAGTTTCTGTGATGAACTGGCATGTATGGCACTACTGTAACATCTGTATTTCTTTTTGTAGATGACGACACAGACTTGTATAATACTGCATATGCATACGGTACTGGTAGGAATTATTCCCTATTCCAAATGATGCTTTTGTTAATGTCAGCAAGTAATGGTGTAGTTAACTCTTCACGCTCGCTTTCATAATGCTTGTAGAGACACTTTTTTATTGTCTTGTTTGATCTCAGTTGTTCATGCCTTTTTCCCCCAAATGAGACAAGTTTAATTTTAGTTTCATTCTTTCTGCAGAAATTAATTGCAGCTGTGGACCTCGTACTGCAGAGGGACACACTGTAACACTGTAGTTCCTTGATTACGTTGCATTTGTTTTCACTAGTGATTGTGAGTAACGCAGCCTTTCCTTATGGAAATAGAAAGGGAACTACTGTGTGAACATGAAAATACTAATTACTGACATGGAAAGACAAAAAGAATGTACTGAATACACCTTAAAAATATGCAGCAAGAGTGCCTAATAAAACTGATTGTTTTACGAACTTGTCCATTTTTGTTATAGACATTCAAGTTGACGTTATTTAGCTGCAAGAAAAGACAGATTCATCTAAGATATGTAATCATTGTGTCTTAAGAAGATTATAGCCATAGGGTAAAATTATTTCCAAAAAAAAGCAAAAATGAAAGCATTAATTGACTATGTGCATAAAAGCCATAGTGCCTTCTGCAAAAATGCCATTCGAAATTTTTCCATTTCAGTTTTTGTTGCATTAGACATGCTCTCAATAGTGCCTTTTTCTATGCAGTTGAGAGGATTTGTTGTGGGTCAGTGGTTTGACATCTCTTTGTACTCTTGCGATCCTCTTCAAGATACGCTATTGCCTCATCATCACAAAGTAACTAGTTATTAAAACAATGAAGAAAGGTGTGTTTCCTGCTTCTTCTCTACCTTCTGAATGTAGAACAACTGAGCAACAGGATGAGCCTGGAGATTAATTACAGGCTGTCATTAACAGCTGTGATGGATATATACACCCATTAACTTCTCCATCAAATTAGTAATGAATTTATTTTAACTGTACTGCACTTCATCTACGTGTTTGTAATTTTATGTAAAAATACATAAGAAGTTCTCTAATGAGCTACATAATACACCACAATGTACTTTTAAATGTGCGTTTACATGTTTTTGTAACCTTGCAGTTTTATTGAGTTACTGTGGGTTCCTGTGGCATTCCATGTTGTGTTTTTTTAAGACTTACTCTCATGCCATGACTGTTTCTGGTTTTGTTTTACATTAGGTAGCTACAGCCCATCCTTCTCTGCTCAGGCACACCCAGCTGCAAAGACACAGACGTACAGACCACTGTCCAAAAGCGCTTCTGACAGCGGCTCCGATGCCTTTAAGGTCTCGTCCCCTTTGCCACCCCATGTGCCACCTCCAGTACCACCACATCGTATGAGGCAAAGGTCTACACCAGAAAAGTGAGTTAGCGCATTTTTGAAAGGTGTTCTTGCTAAGTACAGCATTCCAGTTGCAGAAATTAACAAAGGATAAAATAGCAGCTCTAGGATAATATGACTTCGAGGGCTTTATTCAAGGGGCAGTCAGGTGATGAGGGGTGATCTTCGCCAGGAGTCTGGGCATCGTGCATGGTGCTGTCATTTCTTCAGTGTGCTGAAGAAGTGTTTATTCTTATTCACGATGAGACCATGAGCATTAAGGATTTTTATTCTCATTAGTGGGATTGTCCTGCTTGTTGTGTTTCAGAACAGTCTGTGCTCCAGGAGCTGGCTTCAATAGCTAGTCTCTGAGTAGGAAAGGCCATTTATTGTATCCAGAAGCAAATAGAAAGGATCTAAAAGATGATGTAATTCAAAACTCAAGGGAGAGCAAAACTGTACAAGAGTGTAGCAGTCAACCCACATTTCCCCAGAGCTCAGAAGTGCTTTATGTCCCCATTTCTTTCAGTCTTCATTTTGGTAGACCAAGACAGTGTTTACAGATTTAAGAGGCATTTCAGATATCTCACGGTTTTCTATCCAAATTTTCTGCACAAAACCAGGTCCCAGCGGTTAGAGTCCAGTCTGGAAAAAGTTAGTAATGAATAACTCAGAAAAAAAGTGCTTATCCTTTTGATAAAGCCATGCAAGAGACCTGCACACAAATTCTGTTGACTTCAGCGTATCTGTAGGTACTAGCTCAAGCAAAAATCTTCTCCTTTAGTGTTCACATTAATTAGTACTACATGTTAATATAATGCTATGCTATTATACATTTATATGTGTGTGGATATGTGTATATTATATATTAAAAGGGTAATATTTTGGCTTTCATCTACAAGCCCACCTCTCTTGGTTACACTGAAGCAACAAAAGATCATTTGACCATTTTTGTCAGCTTGGACATTGTAAACATATTTATATGTAGAAATTTAATTATATTAAACAGTTTCAAGTAATTAGGAGTTTGAATAAAATATTGCGAGGGAAGACCATACTAAGTGTTTAAAACTTAAGACACAACTATGGCTTTGTGAAAAATGTGTAGGTAGTGGCAATCCAAAATGTAATTCAGTAGATACACATACTGCAGAGGAAGATGAGATTGCTTGGTGGTTACTGATTTTGGCTTCCCTGTTGCCGAGGGCAGGTTATCAAGAGGAAAGGCTAAAGGTTAGAGTTGGACTGCCTCACAGAGGCCATGAGGCTTGAATTTTGTTAGCAGGTCATACAGAAGTGCAGATTTTTTTAGCAAGACACCAAGATGTGGAGCTGTTTAGCTTTGATCTCTAAAGTTGTGTGAGACATTGTCCTGTGCTAGGCCAAATGCCTTGGTCACAGAAACTGAGGCCTGTTGCAGTTCCTTTTGAGCTTGGAAATAACCACTCAGAGCTGAATTTGGCTATTTAACCTCCCCTTTTAATCTCCTGCATGGTGAGACAGGCAGTGGAAATCTGTGTTCTCTAGGCCAGGGGATGCCAAACACGTTAGTTATGCTTTGCCCGCTGCTGAAAGCTATGGCTCGTCAATCTTTTCCTGCCATTGGGAGGTTCTTTTTTTAATTGCCTAGAAAGCCAGAGTATTTAAAATCTCACATAAGAGGCTTAGGTCCACATGTATCACAGTTTCATAGCTGAGAGGCAAGATATGGTTTGCATTAGCAGTTGAGCTCAAAAATACAGTCCACACAGGATAAAAGGCTGAGCACTGAAAATTAGTTGAACTGAGTGTGAGTCAGAATTTCAGTATCATCCTTTTTTCTTCAGAGGCTTGCAGTATAATGCAACTTGATCAGAACGTTTCCATTTTCCTGTTCATTCTCAAAAAATGCAAGCTTTTCTACCTTGAAAATAATTTTTTTCCTCAGTGAAAATAAACAATAAAGCCATGTAGAACTACTTCCCTTGAAATGGAGGGCATTTTATAAATAGAGGTGTCTGTGTCCCAGAAATGCTCTTGCAAGCATACTATAAACAAAAGCTACCCCATAGATTTTTTTAAGGCACATGACATGTGCATTATTATGTCAGGTCACATCAAACCAAGTCACACCAGAAAGACCAATAGAACTGATAAAATTTAATCAGTGTGTGCTCTTTCTCATCATAAATACAGACAATAGCTGGTAGTATTTCCCCTTCCCTTTCCTCCAACCTTTGAGTTACTAGTGGGTTATTTTACACAGAGTTAAATAAAAATATGTATGAGCTACAGTTTTCCAAGTGCAGCGGAGGTAGGTACTACAAGAACTGCCATGAAAAGGTAGCTCTCACTGTAACTAGCTAAGTATTCCCCCAAAATATATAGGTAGCTAGTAATATGACATAGTAAATGACTGAAAAAATATAGAATCCTGGGTTACTTTTTATTCTTTGCATATCTCTATTAAATTGAAAGCAAATTTGTAATTATAGAGAAAATGGATACATTTCTATTCCAAATTCAACTGCCAAATTCTTCCTGTTGTTTATCTATTCAATATAGAGAAACAACATACTGCTTACAAGGATATTCAGGAGCAATTCTACTACAGATCAGGACAATGACCATTACACTGTCTTTTAAAATAGTTCCTTATTTTTTGCCTCAGAAGATTTTATAACTTCTTCAATATGGCCTTACCATCATGTTATGTGGTGAGAAAAATATCTACCACTTGCCTATATTAGTAGAGCACACAAAACATGTATAGTTATTTGCAGTGGTTTTGCAGTGCCATGGTATTTTGACATGGAATGCCAGAGAAGTTTTTAAACTGGTCTCCTAGTTAAAATAAAAATACGAGTGATCACAGAATGGACATCTCTAGTATTTTTCCTGCTGTACTGAGCATACCTGCCGTAAATAGATGAAGAAGATAAAGTAAAACACTGGGATGCCAGGCTGGACATTCCACAGCTGAGATTTGGAAAGAACGTCGTCTGGCTTTGCGGGTTTCTGTTGTACAGAGCTGTAAAGCACATGGTGGTGACAGTGAATTAGCTCAGTTGCTTGTGTTTGTTGTTTAGGAACGAGTGGGATCCTCCTGACAGAAAGGTAGATACTCGCAAGTTCCGCTCTGAACCAAGAAGTATTTTTGAATATGAGCCGGGAAAGTCATCGATCCTTGAACACGAAAGACCGGTAAGACACATAAATGAAATGGGTAATGCAGTAAGAGATTTGGTAAGAGGTTATCTTTTTATTATTTACTACTAATAATAACTACTTAGTGTAGTTATTATTATAGTTATTGAAGGTCCTTAGTAGAATATTGAAGGTCCTTTTTCAGATACAATTTTGCAGCAATCTGTCTTTGCTCTTATCTGATGGCTGTATTGAAAATGTGGGTTTGGCTTATTTGCTAAACTTACATCTTCTGGTGTTTCCAAGAAAGCACCAGCATGCAAACCTCATGGATGATAGGCAGAACAGATGGAAACTGCTTTTTCTAATTGGTATGCATCTCCAGCACTTATTTTCAGTAATATTAACAGCACATATGATATCCGATTAAATAATGCGTGAAAATAAAATATTTGCATTTTCAGGGTGTGCTGAATTGTATACCTAAGGAGATTTTGGTCAAATACTGGCCAAGGTTGCCCAGAGAGGACTCACCTGAACGCAACCCTGAGCAACCTGATATGATTAGACCTGCCCTTAGCAGGAGGTTGGGCTAGATGACCTCTGGGGGTCCTTTCCAGCCTCAAATACTCTGTGATTACAGAGTGTACATTAACATGTAATTAGAGGTCTTTATTCCTGCTTTCTGAATAATGATTGCAATTGTGGAATAAAGCCATGCTTAATGCTTGCAAAATGACAATTAACAGAAGTTTTCATTTGCTGAAAGACACATTCACCCAGCCCTTCTAATTTAGCTTTGTGCTATCTTAACACTTTCTTATTTTAGGAAAGCTGTTATATATCAATGGCAATATTTTGTTTTCTTGGTCTTTTACTTTGAGGTTGAAACGTTTGAGGGAGTCCAGTTTTGAAGAAGAGCTTTATGAAATCAGTACTGGATTGTTATTTGCTTCTGTATTACATGCTTGTTCACAGAATTTATTTTGCCAATTTAAAGCAAATGAAGGAAGTAATTGAATTTCAGAATATGCAGTATATCAACAGTGTGAAACACCTGATTCAAGCACCTTTTCCTTTGTTTTTGTAGTCTTTGCAAGTGTCTGATTTTTGTTAGCTAGAAAACACCAAGCTCTTTTTCTGTGAAATTGACTTCTTTCAGAACTGATGTGTTTTTCAAAGAGGAAATTGGCATTTCTGTAGGAACTGGTAATGAATCAATATAATTAGTATCTGAGTGCAGATGAACTTAACAAATAATTTTATTTGAAAGGCAGCGTCATTTGTTCTGAGGACTTTTTGAGTGCCATGGCTGCATTATAAACACTGAGGTAATTTTCCAGCCTTCCCAATGCCAAAGAGTAATAGCAGATTCAAGTTAAAAATAAGAAAATTACACTGATTTCAGTGTATTCCAAGAATGGAATCCACTTTTCTAATAAATTACATTTTCTGCTAATGCAATGTGAACAAAAATAATTCATGTAAGAATTGCAGTGCTAATGAATATCATCAGAGCTACATTTTTTCAATTCTAGCAAACTAATGAAATAACAAAAAAGTGGGGTTTGCTGACTGTTCCTGAATCCTTTTTTCCACTTGCTTATGCATTTTACTGTTGCCAGTCTAAATCAAGAGATGGAATTTTGAGCTTTGTTTGGTCCTTAAAATATTTTCATGCAGAAAAGCTTTGGTCATGTTGTGCCTACTAAACAGTATCCATCAAGCGTAAGGTCATACTTTATCATCTGCAGCTTAGACTAAAAGTTTAGGCTTAGCTGATGTGCATACAAGGAACCATCTCTTTGTATCGGAAATTTTAAAAGCTGAGAAAAGAATATTCACGTACAGAATAGCAAGATTTTTTTGTTTATGTATGATTCAGAGCTGTAAAAATTAATATAAGATGAAAGTTGTGCTGACACTAGTGTAACATAGTTGAAAAAAATAGGGAGCTATCACAGTTTTATCTGTCTGGAATTTGTGCTGTTGATTAGGGTGCTGTTTAGCTTTATGTACTTAATACACTGCAGTGTCTGCAGTTCAACAAAATATTCCTCTTTTTCTCCAGTGTCATCTAAACCATGGACTTGTTTCCTAAAATGGATGTTTACTTTCCATTAATAAGTAAATGGGCGATGTAACAACTTAATCTTACTCATGTGTAAATGAAATTAAATGTTATTATTTACTAGTTTCTACCTTATATATGAGAAGCAATTCCTTCATACATGTATACATATATCTGTTTCTGCAGTAGAGTATGTAAGGAAAAATCTTAGTGTTACTGTGAAAAAGACCTCATAAAATTGGTACAAGCAATGCCTCTATTTTCATGAGTTGTTTTAGTCTGAGCATAAAAGTATACATGTGCTAGTCAAATAAAACTGTGAGGTTAAATTTTAGTTCTAGATTTTTTAATCTCTGTTCAACATAATTTTCTCCTGAGTTTATATGCAAGAGGAATTCATTATTAGAATAAATTTTTAAAAATTACTGTTTTGTCAAGTACCAGAAATAGACTGGGCTTGCTCCATGATGTACATCTGTTGTTTTTTATTTGATTTGGTTTTTACTGTAGTGAAAAATTTGAAATTTTCTTTAGAACACGCAATTTTGGTTGCTTTTGACATCTCAAGCTGGTTATCAGAATGTTCTGCTTGGTATGCTTAATATGTCGTTAAAAAAATATTTCTTCTCATAAAGAAATAGAGAGACTAAGTCCATCTGGCAGTAGACTTGGAGCTACCACAGCTATTTAAAAGTAGTCCAAAAGAAAAAAAAAAAAGGAAAAGCAAAACCAAATTCTTTAGAGATAATCAAATGCCAAACCCAAATTTACAACAGGCATCTCAGCCCACTGTTCCAGACAGGCTTCAGTTTGGTTTCTGAACTCGCAAATGCAAAATACTGCTCTACACGTGAGAACCATTTAACTTGTGAGTTTAGATGCACAGTTTTGATTATTACCTGTGAACGTCTATTTGTGTATCAAACCAAGAACAGGCAAAGCTACATGTAATACTACAGATGTAAATTTTTTCATTGTCCATGATCTGTACTTGAGTATGCTGATGCAGTGTTGTGTTGGCCATCTGTTTCAAAAGGCAAAAGGAGTGAAGTTACTTAGTGGTCTATAGTAGTGTATTTTCAACAAATAATCAAAATATTACTAAATTACTAGATGAAGGATAGATTGTAGAACCATGACTTGAGTGACAAGTCATAAAAAGGGATTTTCCTTGATTGCTTTTACCTTCTATTCCAGTAGTTTGGGAGATACTTTGTGAGACTAAGCCAAGTGCAGCTTTTAAGTCAAAATGATTCATTCATTTTAAGTCTCTTAGAAGGGGAGATAATAGAAAAAGGTCTGTCAGCAAAACTGAATCCAAAACCCAGGCCAAATCAATTGCCTGTGTATTGATCTTGGTAGAACAGGGAATGCAGTCCTCTCCAGAGCTGCCAAGGCAGCAGGGAATTTGCAGACTTTAGTGCTGAGTTTCCTTTGGTTTGCTGCCCTCTGCGGTTGAAGCTGTAAATTAAAGTGAGATTTGTCTGCGTGGAGTTAGCTTCACATACTTTGTTAACAGTCTCATTTTATTTGCAACTGCTACACGAGAACTGAAAACTCAGAAAGTAGATAAAATACACTGTTTCTAGCTTTTTCTTTAGCAGCAGAAATAGGAGGGTTTTTAAGCTTGCAGCTAATTGCAAGAGTATTTGAAGGTGAAAAGAAAGAGCAACTCCCATTCTCATTTTTATCTCCTTGACTGGCTGGGGGGAGCCCAGCTGATCTTACCTCCCTGCAAGGAGGAACATGGGTCCATCGCTGTGTAGGTGTGGGGCTGCTGCTCTTCAGGGCACCTGGAGGCTCACAAGGCTGGCGCTTGCTACCCAAGCAAGTAATGTCAGTAGGCCTGGATTTCTAGTCCAAAAGCTCCACAATTCCAACCCTATATATATTTCAAGTTATTTATTTATTTATTTATTTTATGTAAATACACTCATTTGTTGATATCAACATTTCTGTGAAAATTAATTTTTTGGTAGAATATACAGGTAAAAACATGCAGTATTTCAACATACGGTAACTTAGTTTGGAGGAAGGATGGAAAAGAATTGTTCAGTAATGTCTTCTCAGATTATCCAGATATAATTGGTGGAATTTTTTTTAAGGTAAGCAAAAAACCTCTAAATATGGCAAGCATTCTCTGTAATGGGAACCAAGTTGATATACAGCAAAGTTATCTTGCTGTCATTTTTTGCCCTCATGCCTTCATGTCCCTGTAGACGAGAATCCTGTGGTTTAGTCTTAAATTAGTCATAGTCTCTGTTAAATTCACACATTTTTAGTAGTCAGTTCATGAAACTAATTTCAGTGGTGTTTCTCTCCTAAAGACTTGGGGGTCTATAGTTGAGTTCCAGCACTTGTCGTTAGTACTGCTGAGATACAGCTGTGGATGGTGGAAATGTAAGGGCAAAACTCCGGAGCAGCTTCACTTCCTAACCCTGCTGTGGAGCACAGCAAGTTTTTCATCAGTGACATTCACTTCCCTCTCCATTCACAGGAATACTACTTCCCTTACTTGAAAGGACACTGTGAAGATAAGTGTATAAAACAACAGTCGGGGTCCAGATATTGCATGAGCAGCTCATATTTATGTGAGCACCAAGGTAGTTCTGAAGGGCTGTTGACCTTTCAATAGAGAAGAGTTGGCAGGCTGTCACTGTAACATCGAAAGCAGCAAGAAAAGTGCTGTAAGATGTTTAATTACCTGAAATGGTCATGAGCACAATGTTATCTCTTGCAGAAAGCAGAACTAGCTCTATGTGATTGCTCTGGTGTATTGGCGACAGTTTGACTCCAGAAGAAAAATTGTTACGTACTTCATCACCAGCATCATTCTTTATGCAGGACCCATCTTTGATGATTGCTTTCTAGGGCACACCATAATTAGTGTCTAGGTTCTGATGCTTACACATATGGAGAGCCAGATTTTAAATTCAGAAATGTCTTTAACAAGAGGATTTCTCTGTTTCAGAGATCTTTAAGCCCACAGTTCACTGTAATTCTGTGCTTCGTGAAAGCCTACAGATGCTACAAAGAAACTGAAGCTATTTAGAAAGTAATTAATGCAGCCAAGTTTACAGTTGATTAGATATCCCATTGAGAGCTGCACTGTTTTGCACCGTCATGTTTTCATGCTACTTGAATAAATCTGTCAGTTATTCTTCTGTTCACTGAAGAATTTCCTTAATGCTATCTTCAATTGCTACTTTATCCCTTGACTGTGAGAATTTTCAGATGAAAACAATGTATTTCAGTGTCAAAAAAAATGCTTCATTGTGTCAACAAGGCTATGCGAGATAAAGCATTTCACAGTACTGCTGAAACAAATATTATGGAATGCATAATTTTTTTGTTCCCTGTGTTTTGACCATAGGATTAAAATATACCAGTTCCTTTTCATATGCTGAAGTGGCTTTTTTAACATACTGATGCTTGCATGATGCGTATTCCTTATCTCTGCCCAGCGCTTGCTTCAAGACATCAAGATTCAGAATTAACATGCTTTGTCGAGAAGACAAGGAATGACCGAAAGCAATACAGATAAAGTTGTGTCTTTATTGCTGATCAGATGGGCAATTTCTTACCCATGCTGGAGAAGACAATCATTTCAACCATCTTCCTAACGAGGAATCTTTAGCAGCATTAAATGTAATTAACTAATGCAGTGATGTTAAAGAAAAGGTCAAAGCTTTAAAAGTGTGGTTTTAAAACATTTAACATCTTCCAGTCCTTGGAAGAACATCAACAAAAAGCAAAGTATTAAAACCACCAGTCAATGACAGCTCTTGAACAAGAATATTCTCTATCTTAAATACCATCTTCATTCTTTGATTTTATTCCATTTCTTTCCCTGTGTTTGTTTTATGTCTGTGTTTGTTGTTAAAGTGACATAGCATTTCTAGCACTTTGCTCAGTGTCTGCCTTTTCCTTCCCTTTTCCTTCACAACTGCTCCAGACTGATCGCATAAACCCAGATGACATAGATTTAGAAAACGAACCCTGGTATAAATTCTTTTCAGAGCTGGAGTTTGGACGTCCGGTAAGTGAGGACAGAATATTGGTATTTACACATTAGGAAAAAATATTTTTAGAATGAGGAATTTAAATTACCAAATTCAGCAAGTATATGCCAGTCAAATTAATATAATTTTTTTTTTTTGAAAAAGGGCAGTAAAGTCCCATGAATATAAGTATTTTTTCCAAATAGACTCTTAACTTGCTAGAGTAGTTATAGTAATAGCTTTAATAAGGAGTATGTATTAGACATATAGTAGTGTGTAAGTATTTAATAACAAGACAAATTCCATGATAAACAGGGATGTTTGCTAGTTTCCCTACATTTTTGCATTTGGCTGGATTGTTTTTGAACAATCTTCTAGGACAGAAAAACACGTCAGTTTGTGTTAGGGATGCTAAGTTTTAAATCATGTATTTTACTTAAAGGACTATATCTAAATTTAAATGTATGAAGCCATAAAGAAATTTCTTATGGCAGGAAATACTGAGATTTTTTTGCCTTTTTTTCATCTCTTACACGCATACATGCAGAATACGTATTTTGTACCTGAACGCGGAGATACGGGTTTGCTCTGTTTTCAAGCCGGATGGATACCTGTTTGAACTGACAGACTTCAGTTCTGCTCCAATTTTCACAAATAGCCATTGCCCAAAAAAAGGACTCTGGCAAACAGATGCTGCTTTAGACCGGCTGCAAGCACTTAGGTTTAAAATTATAAACCTGAGGAGTTCTATCTGGTTGAAACATCTAAAAATGAGAAATATCTCCATTTTTCACCTTTGATTTCTTAAGCACTTGCAGTTCTTCTGCAAATACCATACGCTTAATTGTATCTACGCACCAAAGGCGGTTTGTATGTTTTTTACAAGGGTAAAACAGTAACATTGTCCTTGAGGCAAGACTGAGAACTAGGTTTCACTTCCTCCCTGCACAATGCCTTAACAGCTAGGTTGGAGATGCACCTGCTTCTTGCTTTTGCACACTCCCTCTCTGGTTCCACAGAGCTCAAATTCTTTCCTGTACACTCTTAACATCTTTCGGGAAAAGGATAGCAAATGTCTTCATCCCAGAAAAATTTCTAAGAAGATAGTTGGAATGTCCAGACAGGTAGAAGACAGAAGTTAAAATCCCCTTAGAAAAAGGAGGGAAGTAAACCCAAGCATTCCCTCAGTCTTTTTAAGCATTCTCATAGCTCCCAAGGGTCCTCCCCAAGATTTTTTGAGATTAAAAAAACAAAAGCATATGGCCACAGGTAGGAAATCTGAAGTAGACATGAGCTTGAGAGTATCAGGATTTAAAATATCCTCATTCTTTTCTTTCCCTGTTAGCTAACAGTTCTCTGGAGGCCCATCATAATTTTAATTAGTGACACGCCAGGCTACATGAGGAGCCCGAGCACTTGACACAGGGCCTTGGAGGACACCCTGAAACCAGGCACCTTAGTCCCTTTCTGTAGCTAGCCATAAACCAAAATCAGAACTCCCTGCTACTTCAGGGAGAGCAGAAGAGAAAGAAAATCACATACACTCTTTTAAAACCTTAATGGTTTAATCATAGCATTTTAAAAAATTGCCCATTGATTATCCACTGAAAATTTAAAAAAATAGAAGTTAAATGTATCTGGGTTTAATTTCTTGTGCAGTGGTCTATAATGTTATCACATTTTCATGGATTACTTTTTATCTCCATTATCCACCCATTGAAGCCATACTGTCATTCGTCCCTCTAGGTGGGCAGAAACAGTACAGATAAATCCTTCTGATGAACCATATCTCAATGATATTATACTGATAATGATAACTTTTAAGATAAAATATATTAAAATTCCTCCAACAGAGCATAACTGTGATGCTTTATACTCTTCTATCTCAGTATTAAAAACTGCTGGTATTTATTCAGCCATTCTAGTTGTAAATTTTACCACCTGAAGTTACTAACATTTTATTAAGATATTTTAAAAATAAGAAATTTATCCTTCCATTCTACCCATGTGTGTCACTCTTTGATACTGTCAGCACTTAATTTCTAACTGTGTCACCTTTTCCACATGTTTCATTCCTTGCTGCCATTGATTCTACTCNTCAAGAGAGTTCTTCTGGTGTTTTCAATGAGGTAAACGAATGGTTCTTTTTCAGATGGTTCTCTTGGGCAGAAGGGTTGGAATGCTCACCATTTACGTCTTAAATTTTGTTAAAATTTAGTGGTTTCCTTCTGATAGCTATGAGACATTTCTAATTCACAATCATTGTATCTTTGTCTTCATATCTTTCCAGATCACTAGTGCATTTGGATGTTGATCTTATTATCCTAGGAACTGTGAGTCCTTATCCCCAAAACTTCTCAGAGATTAACACCCAGAATTACACAACAGTCCATACGTCTCTAACACTGACAAATTCCCACTTTTCAGAGTTGGGCGAGTGCATTGCACAATTGATCCATCAGCACAGTATATTTTTTTAATTAAAATATCTGACTGCAAATTCTGTGTGTCAGGTGAAAGCCTTTGAGGCTAAGCTGTCATTTCTCCAATTAAGTATTTATGACTAAGGTTGCTCATCAGGTAAAACAGCAATTAATAGTCCTGTTGAAATTTATAACTCAGGATTGGCAGTTGCTGTCAGTACTCCAAATAAAATTCATCAAGATCAGGTAGTGGGCTGTCATTGCCCTGCTCTGAGTGGGAGAGACTCAGGCTTTCATTCCTTCTCCACTCCCTCCTCATTTTTACAGCATTAGGGCAAAAGTCAGCGAATCCTCTACTGGCAACTTTGCTTCATATGGTGGCTTTACTTCATTCATATTTGTGATTCACTCTCATCTTCCATAGTTTCTCCAAAGGTTAAACTCAAATTGTGGTCTTAAATTGTTAATTGTTTGCAATTTACTCTGGTTTGGTTTTAAGATTTCTGTGTATCTAGAAAAACTTCATAGTTGAGAAATTTGGGCCCAGTTCTCTGAAAGAAAAAGCTTCTATGCCTTTTCTAATTCCTGTTGGTTTTCAATATATCGAGGAAGACAATTTAGAAGCCCTAACATGACTTTGAAATATTCCCATGTTCAGTAGGTCAGGGTAAAATGGCTATTAAGTAACACTGGTTTTCTTTTTGATTAATTTACATAAACTCCTGTCTTTAATTTTGAAATTTTAATAATCTTTGAATATGATAAATCATGTTCAAAAACTACAGCAACTTAATATTTCTCCAGAGGAGGAGACTATGCAAAATAACTTGATAAAGTATTATAACCATCATGCAAACAAGTGTATTTGTTATTTACCTTTTACTTTTGCCTACTTTCCGTAGCTTCATTTTCAGTCGTCATTTAAGCCTTGATGCATGAAAACAGCTAAAATACAGGCTTAATTTTCAATATATATCTCATTTTTTTAGTAAAACCAAATCAAAGTATTCCAAAAAGTCTGTATTTGGTAGTTTGGAGTTGTCATCTCCAATATTTAATTACTTTTTTCAAGTGGCCTTTATTCATATAGAGCAGTGTTGAATATTCTGGAAGATGACTAATTATCTTTGGAGATGGGGGAGTAGGAGAAACGTGTTCAGTTGCACCATCTCAAAGTGAGTCAATGCCCAAGACCTGACAGGACAGCTGCGAACAGTAAAAGCAGCAGTACGAAATAACCACATGCAGTGTTTACTTTCGCCTTTCCTCTGTATGTCATATCAATAAAGCTCTACCTGTGCACAGAAGGTATAAATTCCACACATTCTATAAACAGTAACATATGCCTGTGGTAAAAATTAGTATTGTAGAATGGGCAACATACGGGATTGGTCATACAGGAAAAACCTCAAAGCCAGCATCAAATAAAGGATAAAAGGGCATGTTACATTCAAGGTGATAAGAGTATCTTAAGGGATGAAAAGCAAAAGCCATGTAGTAACCCAGCAGTCAATTTTGGCATGATACACACTTCTAGCCATCTTAGGCTGATCACTAACACACTGTGTATGGCCTGGGGAATGCTGTGGATAAGAAGTTCCCTCTGGTGTGGTTTCCATTGTGTGATTTACCCATAGACTTCCATAGGAGACAGCGGGCATCTGCTCCACCTTTGGGAGTGACATCATGGTCTGTATAGCCATGGAGCCACTACAAGTAGTGGGAAGCAGTCACTGCCTCAGGGCCCTTTGGCCACTGTCACGTCACAGGTGGTCGGTGGTCACTAGTGGAAGTGGTTGGCATCTGCACAAAAGAATCCACAATAACAGTTTATCTGCAGTGTTTGTACCACCTCGTGCAACAGTTCTAAGAGATCACCCGTGGTCCCGAGTTTCCTTCCTCTGCTGGTTCCAGACCATGGCAGTGACTGGTCAAGAGGAGGAAGATGGTTGTGGCCAGTTTTGAAATGAGACTCGGATGTTTTCCAGGACAGGCTGAATGTGTGTTTTATGGGTAGTCTAGGGAAGCACACAGACCTGAGAGCTTTGCTTACTGTGGTTATACTGGCTGTTGGTGTGAGCAACGCTGTGTCTGGCTTTTATGGTTTTACTGCAGACAGACATCACAGTATTGGCTATATATCTTAAAATCACTGAATTTGGAAGTGGTGAGAGAATCGTCACAAAATACTTTTCAGCCTTCAGAGGGTGTAAAGAAAAACTTGAAAGTATGAACTATCTGAACATTAAAAACTCAGGAATAGATACCTTCATCAGAAAGTATTTTAAGAGACAAATAGCATGGTATTTTGTTTGGGCAGAAGAGGTGATCAGTAGTGCACTCATCATGAGCCCAATACACATTCCAGATACTGGGATATAAAATAGGGATAATTTCCTAGGTGCTAATGGCAGGTTTATTGTTTGAGAATATCTAATGATCATCAGCATCACCTCCATAACACAACTGGCTTTAAAACTCAGGCTTGTATTTAATCTGCTTGTGGAAAGGAGGTTTGATTCTTTACTCCTTTCCTGTAGCAGATAGTATGGGTTTGGTTTTACTGTGCCCCTTCTCTCTAATGTTTAAATCCACTGATTTTATGAGCTAGGTTCTGGACTTTGAATATTACAAGTGTCTGTTCTGTTCTTCACATTCACATCCTCAGATCAGTTTTCATATTAAGATATCATAAATAGTTTATTTAGCACCTAAGAACAATGCAATGACAGATGATTTTTTAAAAAAACACCTTGAAATCAATGTTTGGATAGGAAATTAAAACTTGTAAGAAATGTCGTCACTTTTATTTGCAGAAAAATAAGTCGGTTTTAGCAAATTTAGCAACTAAAAATAAGAGGCTTGATTATATGCCACAGTCTTGTGTGCTCTCCCACCATGGAAGAACGCTTATGTGGGGCACCCCCGCACAGAAAGGCACCTGGCAGAGCGCACATCCTTGTGTGAACGAGGCAAACCTTTACTGATGGAAACATGGGAGAGGCTGGGCACACAATCAGTAATGCTGGAGGCCTGTCTTCAACAGACGTGTTCCAGTGGGAGAGCCGTCCTTGTGACACCACTGATGCACACTTCCCTTTCCATGAGAATGGGATATACGTCCCTCTACCTCACCTTGCTCTTCTTGGATAACTTGGATGCTTAATTCCCAGATTCTGTGAAGATCTCTCATACACAGCCTGGAAAGAGCAGCTGAGTGTGGCTTGAGGACATGTTAATTTGCAAAGAATGAACATAATAGCAATCCCTAGCAGGTGGACAAATTGCCTTTGATATTTTTTTAAAGCCACTTTCTNNNNAAGCCACTTTCTCCTTCCTCCTGTAGTGCTCATGCTGGGGGTTACATGCTTGTCATTCTCTACTGTAAATGAAGGTGAAGAATGACTTGAAGAGGGATTCTACCTTTGAGGTTATACAGCATGTCATTCTGATCCAGACTGGAATTTAGGAACATAACAGTATTTAACAGCGAAAATAATAGTAGTAATAAGTAGTAACAGATATGTGAGAAATATGTGAATACTGGCCCACAAATCAAAGAACCTACTTTTAAGAAAAAATAGACATTTTTAAACCTTATGTAGAAGTCACTTTAAAGTCTTTAAAGTAGCTTTAAAGTCTTTGAATCATTAACCTCAGCTGCCATTCTTTCCAAAAGTCAGATTTTTTTACCTGATTTGGATGTGATTTAAATTAAATTAGAGTTTAAAAGTACTTTAAAAATTGGAATTATCTTAGCTCAAGTTTTAGATACCATTTGTTTCATATTGGGGCATGTTTGTGTGGCTCTCCCTGTCCCAGAGTATAGTGAATTTTAAAATTAAACCTTCAGTTAGTGTCTTGATGGGATCACTTGGTGTGTGATTCAGGTCTTAAATAACAAAGCCAACTGACAAATGAACTCTAACTGAACAGCCATATTGTCTTTATAGTGTCCCACCTGTAAAAGGAGTTTAAAGAGTTACTCTAGAGTGTTGTTTAAAGTTCACAGTCCAACAAAATCTGTTCCCAAATATTCTAAGACTACAGGTGACTTCTGGAGGTATACCTAAGTGTCACTTAACAAACCTGTGTAAAGTTCTATTCATGAACTTGCAAATCAAATCACCGGGGAGAAATAAAACTAAGAAAAGAAAGGACTTCTGCAGGCCATGAGTGCCATTACTACTGCAGTCCTTCAGTACAAAGATTTCTCCATGCTGGGAAAAAGCCAAGAAGGTTCTCTATAGAGGGGAAAAATATTTCCTGCAGCTTAGAAATCTGTATGATAGTTCTGTTTCTAGTCCATTGGGTTCGCTCTGAAATGAAATGCCAAGAACTTGAAAGAAGTTTTTCTTGAAACTCACTTCTTTGTACCCATGAAGAAATATCCCAGGGACCATGCAGTTCATTCTAGATTCATACCTGGTTACCAGAATTCTAGTATTGCTTAATTCTGACTGAAGGCTTGAAATGGTTAATTTAAAATTAGTAGTCATTTAAGGTAGACTGTGTATTAATAATTATGGAAGTTCCATCTCCCAGTGTTCATGCAGTAGCTACATCTGTAACTCTATAAGCAATGACTAATGTTCCATGATGGGAACTGTTCTTACCAGGATTATAAGGTGTATAAGGCCAGTTACTGACCACAAATGTCATAGGATTTACAAAAGTTTCTGGCTATAATTGATTGTGGGATTTTGGTGAGTAACTGGGGGATGAGGAGAAGCTTTGCAGACCTCACATGTACATGAAGGAATTATTTTCAGATTGTTATGTTTTTATAGTAAAGATTTGTTTCAGCTGTTCTGTATCTGGTTTTGAAAAGTGTAGAGAAAACCATGATTTGGGATCATTATTTAGTAGTGCTTTAAAGGAAAAAAATATTACTGAAGTAGAATAGGATATGAAATCTAGAGATGCTTTTTAAAAGCTGCATAATTGATTCTCATGAAATGTTGCAGTGTCTGTGACGGAGTGCCCAGGATGTTAATCATCGTGGGCTGTTGTTATAGGATTTGTCACAGAGTAACAAAGAGTCATCAAACACGATAAGCAAAAATTGTCACTCTCTTTTCAAATACAAACATAACAATCCATGTATTTGTTTTCACAGGCTTCCTTATATCATCACTATTCAACGGACAGAGGCCTGGACAGGCCCTCTAGGTAAGAAATATTATCTGTTACTTCAGCAGACACAGATTATCCAGCCTAAGGGTCTTCTTTCAGACCTGAAATCATAAGATTTTGTGAAGAGTCAGATTTTAACATTCACCTTGTGAGCTACTGGCAAATTAGATGCTTGGAGACAGTGTTAATTTTGATACTGATGTGTAGGTTTTATTTTAGTTTTACAAGGACTTAGTGTTTACATTCAGAATAAACCATATTGTGTTCTGTGTCTTTCCACTACCATCCCTGAGCTTCTCTCTCAACAGCAGTGATTTATCCTTTACCCTTACTGCCTGCAGATATTCATTGCTGTTTTCCTAAGCATGCTGCCTTGACTATTCTTGGTCTCTGTCTTTTTCCTATCTTTGTACTTAAATTCTAGTTCCAAAAAATTGTCTAAAAAAACTTGATGCATATATTTCAAAGAAAATGGCACAGTAATTTTGTAAAACTTTAAAACAATCAGGTTAAGAACAAATTAATCTTTTCCCTGTGAAGTAGGCTGTAAGATGTGTGAGGCCAGTGCTTCTTCCTGTCACATGTTTTTCATGTATTCGTTCTGGCATTTTTTAATCTATAAACAAATAATTTAATTATGAGCTTCTTAAATTCCTGAATTCTGATCTCAGAATCAGACTGCTGCTGATACTGCTTTCTTCTGTAGTTCTGCGAGTACTGCGAGTGACTACAGAAAGCGAAGGAAGTCAGAACCTGCTGTAAGTCATCAGAGGCCACACACTGATCAGAACGCAAACAGACCTAACCTGGGCCGTACAGACACGCAGGGCCCATGCACCACCCTTAGAAAGCCTTTAACTAGCTCATCTCCTTCTTCTCCATCAAGAGCAAAAGGTAAGAGGACACCACATTAGTTAGCAGAAAGCTGATGATGATGTGTTGTACAATATGTTGGTAGCAGCTGCCTCCTGTCGCTCGGTGTGTTGCCCCCAGGGGATGTGATATGAAGCAACAGCTTGGGCCTTTCATGAAAGGCTAACTTGTTTATTCTTATGTGTGTAATTTTAAGCTGAAAAGCTGGATTTGTAACAAGGATTTTCCAGTTTCAACAGCTTGTTCTAACAAAAGAGAATTGACTAAATTAAGACTATTAATTCTACCACAATATATAAACCCTAACATTTTTGTTATCCCTACGACTCTCTTATTAGATTATTGTGATTTTAAAACTACTTTTATTATGTTGAGAAAGTAAATCAAGACAAATAACCTATAAGATTAAAGATGTGTTTCCAGGACAGTAGACCTTTTAAATCCATAGCTGATGTCTTAGACATTGTCAGTTATTAGGACCTAATGTGATCATAGTTATCAATCAATATCCATAGTTATCAGGACCTAATTTAATCAAGAAAGCATCTATAGTCTGATTTTTGACTTTCTAAATCCTTGGACTTATTGAGTACAGCTGATGCAATCTAACTAGCTTATTTTTGGCAAGTAAATCACCATCCTAACTGTTTTCCACATCTCTCCAGGAAAGAGATCAGAGAGTCAGTTGTTCATTTGGATTTGGAGATGGGTTTTTTAGAAAGACAAAAGGCTCCCAGTAAAACATACGATAGAAGTAATATATAGAGTAATACTGTATACAATAGGTCTCCTTCTGTTCAAATTATTATTCGCTTAATTGCTCTACTTTGTAGCTATACTAATCAGTAAACCTCTGTAAAAGTAAATTCCCAGTGAAGAGAACATAACATCCAGGCTGCAACAGAATGCGTCAGAGAAAAGCAGTGAGGAATATTGAGAGTGAGGCGGTTGAAAAGCAAATGTATTTTAAACCCAATGTTATGGCAGTAATTTTAACAGTGGATAAACTCATCCATTTGGTGTACCAGGCCAGGCAGTAAAAGGTCGATAAACTCCATTTACCTGCATGTACCTTTGACTCCACTACCAATAACGAGCACTAAGCATGGCTTAAACACTTCCTGTGTTTGAAAATCCTTCCATTAAGAATATCTTCCACAGCCAATTAGCTTTCAGAAGGTGACACACTGTTCTCTCCCAGCATTATGACCCCTGTAGAATATTAATTTTTCCTGAAATTAACCAATTTTTTAAAGAAGGAGCACATTATAAAATGTTTGATCAGCATGAATTTTGAACTCAAGTGTTTCAGTTTGAGATCCAGATTCAGTTTTTTCTAGAAAGCAGACTGAGCTGTTTGAAGCATCCTTCCTGAACTGATGTTGCCACTTGAGACCATTCTTGAAGGCTCAGTGCAATTATTAAAGACCACTGTTCCAAATTTGTCTCATAGTGTTTTCTAGATCTACCATGCACATAAAAATATGTCTTAAAGCTAGAAAACACACGCCTTTGTTATGGAAGTCAATCTAAGGATTATTCTTACTTCTACATTCTGGTTAGGCTCAGTAGACTGATACACCTTCCTTTACACTTGTATAGCACTTCCTGAGCTGCCTTGTTCTGCCCTGCATGAGCTGTACAAAACACCACTCCCTTCAGTGCTATCACACAGGGAAGGAGCAGGCTACCTGTGAATGACTGGGAGAAATGTCCTATTTGATCTGATATAAAGATTTATCTTTATTTTAACTATCTTAGATTATGCAGATGCAGTGAACTCTTGAGCATTATACAGGTTAAAAATCCTAAACAACTTTTTCAGAATGCCCAAGTGGAAAATTCAGTATTTTCCTGAGGTGTAGATTTGTTGTTTGGCTTCATCTTTAAATCCTTTGCAGCTTTTATTGTCTGTTGACCTGCTTAAAACTCCCAATTAATCCCCAATTAATGCTTGGTTTCTTATGTTGCTTTGATGGCAGGGGCTGTGGAGGAGATAACATCTCCATAATTAATAAGGAATTCTTTTTGTTGTTCGCATTATCATGAGTGCATTTTTGCAGCTGGAAAACAACTTAGTTATTAGCTCTGCTGCCCTAGGCTGTAACAAACTACGTACTGACCTAAGTTCATAGATGCACTAATTGCTCTCTCTTTTCTAGTCTTTCTAATACTTACTGATGCTAATTCCAACTTTCTGAATCTTTTAATTTCTGGCAATGTCTCTTTTTTACCATGCTGCTCTATGGATTATAAAGGTGGGGATATTAGCAAAGTATATCCATCCCTCTTAAGTTACTCGGTGCACAACCACAACACCTCAAATGAATTAGATTACTGTAGCACTTACAGACAACATTTAGCTGTTCCAAATGATTCAAGAAGGGCAACCAGCTACAAGAATGGCTGGCAAATGACTCGCCAAAATGCAGAAGTCTGGAGTAGCACGGAGGAAACTGCTTCTCCAAAGAGGAAATCTCGTAGCTGTGATGACCTGTTAACGGATGACCGCGATAGCTATCCCGATGCACAGGCCAAGGCTGAAAGCATGGGCTCTCTGTTATGTGAGGAGGACTCCAAAGAAATTTGCTCAATGAACTGGAACTCCCCATATGTTGAGGGCCGCGGTAGTGGTAGGTCAAGGGTTCGTCACAGATCTGCACACGATGCTCCAGGTTTCCTGAAGATGTACAAAAAGATGCATCGCATCAATCGCAAAGACTTGATGAATTCCGAGGTGATTTGTTCTGTCAAGTCCAGAATACTGCAGTATGAAAAAGAACAGCACAAAGGTATTCTTCAAGGCTGGAGAGAGTCTTCTACTGAGGAGGTGCCCAGAGACATGGTGCCAACCAGAATATCTGAATTTGAAAAGTTAATTCAGAAATCAAAATCCATGCCGAACCTCGGTGATGACATGTTGTCAACTGTTACGTTAGAGCCTCCTAAAAATGGCTTGTGTCCAAAGAGGCGATTTTCTATTGAATCCTTGCTGGAAGAAGAAACTCCAGTCAGACATCCCTCTCAGGTACAACGGAGCTACAAGTCTAAAACCCTGGTGCCAATTCATATTGAAGTGACCAGTGATGAGCCACAACGATCACATATAGATTTTTCAGACAGCGATCAAGATGGAGTGGTTTCTGATCTCAGTGACTTTATCCAGATAGAGGGTTCATCCTTTTGTAGTGAAAGTGACTTTGATCACTTTTCCTTCACTTCATCTGAAAGCTTTTATGGATCAGGCCATCACCACCACCACCATCACCACCACCACAGGCATCTCATCAGCTCCTGCAAAGGGCGATGCCCAGCATCCTACACCCGCTTCACCACCATGCTAAAACATGAAAGGGCTAAGCAAGAAACCACTGAAGATCCGAGGAGACAGGAAGCAGAATCTGGCCTCTCTAAGATAGCATTCCTAGTCAGTCCAGTGCCTTTCCGGAGGAAAAAAAGTGCAGCTCCTAAAAAACAAACTGAAAAGAAAAAATGCAAGTCATCTGTATTTGAAGCACTAGATTCTGCACTTAAAGACATCTGTGACCAAATTAAAGCTGAAAAAAGGCGGGGAAGCTTGCCAGACAACAGTATATTACACAGACTTATTACTGAGCTGCTTCCAGACATTCCAGAAAGGAATTCATCTCTTAAAGCTCTGAAAAAGAGTCCCACGCACCAGCCTTTTCATCCACTGCCTCAAGATGGTGCTATCCATTGTCCACTGTACCAGAATGATTGTGGAAGATTACCTCTTAGTGCCTCTTTTCCAGACATGGATGCAACTAACAACAATGATAGTGCACTGTGTTTCCAAGGTGGATTAACTTTCTTCCTCTATCCTTGTGATTGACTTATCCAACCTTACTCCCTGTGTTTCCCACCCTTTCTCATTCCACTTTGTGTCGTCTATAAGAAGCTTTCATCCCACAAAATTCTTAGTGAAGGACATCATTTTCACATGGGTGTTGAGGATAGATAAATTTGCTGTCTATTCACAAAATACAGTAATCAGGACTACTGAAGTAGCAGTGCATTTCAACTAATTGATTATTAGTTCTATAAATTATAATGATGTTTTTAAGCAATGAATTCATGCATCATAAGATGCTGGTCAAACTGAAAACAATATGCAGATAACCCTTCCTTTATTACTAAGAAAAAAAGAATCTGCATCTCAAATGTGTTGTACAATATAATTTTGTTAAATGTAAGTGATAAAAGTGCTGTTAATTCTGCCAGTAACGTAGAAAATTGATTCTGTTTTCTTATGAATCCACTGCTTTGTGTTACTTTTTGTGAATAGATGTTAAGGTCATTTTAGGAAGTTTCCATTTTCACTGTTCAAACAATACAATTTCCAATTTCTGTGGCAGCAAAACTGATTCTTTTCATAGAATTTCAATATGTCTGTGAAATTTTGAGAAATTTCCTATCCTCTTAGAAGGAAATTTCTCAATAATCAAAACTTGAATGAAATTTTCAGGGTAAGTATGACCAATCTGTTTCCAAAGTTACTGCTTTTAGTTGTTTGTTGCTCTGCTTCTTTTTTGTTTTGATTTTTTTCCAAAAAAAAAAAATTGCTTGAAAGATATTCTTGAAATCCCAAATGGTTATAAGAGAGAATGCCTTTAAAATATAAATTATGCAATATTTGATCAGACCCATCCTATCCTTATTCTCACATATTTTTGTGTAACTTTTTGCAAGTAGCACAATAATAAATATGTATTTCAAGAGAAATAATAATTGAAGCTGTTACCATCTCTTCTTAACTAGTTATAATAGACATATTTAGAATAGAATACTTGGTAAAAAAACAGCTATAAAACACAGTTTAGAATTGAAGTAGTCATACTCGAGGCCTGATCATGATTAACCCTGGCAGACAGTACTACATGATGAGACTGAAGTTGTTGAAAAACGGGCTGGTCACATATTATACTTGCTAAATGAGAATTTTCCAGTCTGTGAAAATAAGGAAATCCATAGTAAAGTAAATGTGGATTTCTAATAGCTTTTGCAGCTCTGAAGGAGCCTGACATGAGGAAAGCAATACACTCTGTCAACATTAATATCCTTGAAGTAGCATGGAGAATGAGTAAAGCAGAATATTCTATTAGTTTCCATCAGCACCAGTCGTGGCTGAGCTCTATTTCTAATCAAGTTTTGTGTTTTGTTGGATCTGTGTGTCTTTTACAGCCACACAGAGACCTGAAGGTCATAGCAGATGACTGAAAACTACCAATATTGACTGCATAAGGAGCTGTAGAGAAAAAAAAGGAAACTGTTTGTCCTAAAACTTGTGCATTTTCACTCCTTTCCCATATCCTTCTCTTACTGCTAGGAATTTAAAAAAAAAAAATAGATGTGTTTGGAGTCATTGTATCTTTAGGTTTATGCAGTGGGCATACATCCTCATTCAGGAACACATGCCATACATACCAAAAAAGCTGTCCAGAACTGGGGCTGTGATATACTTGTTGGGAATGACATGCTTGCAGCCAATGGCATAAATAATAAAATTATCTCATCTCTTTGCCTCCATTGTATTTATCAATAGTCTCAAGTTTTTGTGGCTTAGCCAGCAACCAATTAGAATGGATGAGATGCTTTCAGTTCTTTTGGTTTTTTTCCACCTGTACTTCTTTATGGTAAAGCTTGGTATGAGCTTGGTAAAGCTCATTTCTTTATGGTAAAGCTTTATGTATGAGCTTGGTAACAACAGATTGTGGGAATGAAGTGAAGGGAAGGCAAACATAAATCACATGTTTCCACTAGAAAATACCACTGTGGTAGGAGGAGACTAAAACAGTACTGCTCAGAAGTTAAGAGGCAGTTCATGAAATAGTTCTATTTTCATTTCACATTGGCAACTTGCAGAGCTATGGATTATATAAGATTATTATTTTATTCTTATTAAAACATGACAAGATATTCACCATCCTGTAATAAACATTGGTAAACTGTGCTTTAGAGAAGTCTGCCACATAGATTGGTGAGTAATACGATTTGTATTCCATCTCTTAAAACAGAGTTGTTTTTCTGAAGTAACATCCCTTTAAATTCCCTTGTGCTGCCTAACATGTGCCCCTGGTAAAGTAGAAATGCATCTTAGATCACTTAGGAGGAAACAATGTTTCTTCACATTTTCTCATTCAAGCATGCTTGGATCATGTGTTGTGCATGTAATTATGTGTTCATATTGCTGGCATTCCAAAACAGTGTCGTGCAACCCGATGAAGTCCCAGTACTGCTGTCGTGTCTTCCACTTGGCCCAGTAGGGGAGCATCCCTTTTATATTTATCCCATAAATAAGCTCTCTCGATCCTCTATCATATAGTTTATTCTGCTGTGGATCAGAGGGCAGCCTTAGCCTTTGCTTAAAGTTAGTAATTGTTTTTCCTTTAAAGGTGCACTTTACCATCATGTCATGTGCTTTTCTTTCTATTAAAGGTAAAAAAAATAGATTTCAATATCTTTTCACCCCCCAAAATGAAACCAAGCAGCATCACAGATGTGAACGGGGTTTTTTTATCATAGTTTCACATAATTTCTGTTTTCAGTAGACCAGGAGTCTCCTGGAAGCTATTCTTCTGCTTTCACTGATGTGGGACGATGTACTCCAAGGGAGAGAAGAGGAACTACAGACAAAGAGGTAGTGAAACAACAATAAATAACGCAGCGATATCCATATGGAAAATTGGTAACATATCTGAGACAAGATTTGTGTTGGTTTTAAGACTCTATAAAAATGCAGACCAAAGGAACAGTTACTTATCATCAGATGGATCGGAATCTTCCTTTTTCGTTAAGGAGATTGGGACTTCAAGAAATTAAAATAATATCATGCTTTGTAAGATAAGCAGTTTTCTTCTATTTATTATTAAATAGATCTGGACATAAATTCACTAGTCATTGATCAGCTCTGTCAAAGCTGATTGGAGTGTGTGTTTGGAACAGAGAAAAAGAACAGATGTGACTGGGGAAAGGCTCTTTAGAAACCCAAAGTGTTGCACAAAGAAACTGCCTTGGTAGTTTCAAAACTGATACAAAACATCTATATTTCACCATTATTTTTGTTTGGAAAGCAAACCACTGCTGTTAGTGGATTAGACAAAACCACTTATCCTAAGATAAGTCTCTAACATCTCTAGCAGTTGCTGATTGTAATTAGATGCTGATTGCTTGTAGTAGTGCTTTGGAAGAGGAAATGGAAGCAGGCATACCACCTTTAAAGCAACACAAAGTATCACTGAAAAGCACTTATTGAAAAATAAAGTCTGTTATTCCACATCTTAAGAACGTTTACAGATCTAGAACTATAAATTCTCTCCAAACAGGCTTCATGGATTTTATTAAATCATAAAGTACATTTAAATTAACCACCATCTACAGACCATGGATTGTTAACAATTTCAGTTGATTTTTATTAAAATATTGCACAGAATAATGGCAGCATAAAAGATTAGTATATTTTAATTGCTAATATGTAAGATTCTGCTCTGGGCTATCTACCTTGGTAAATGGTGATGTGGCTAGAACTGAATTCAGATCCATTTACACCCCACTGACATGTTTATATTGCTGCCATTTGATTTAAAGTCTGATTTTTTTAAAAAAGACTTCTCATTACAAAATACAGGCTTAAAAAGTTCCAGGAGCCATATTGTGTGTTTCTTTTAAAGAATCTAATGACATAGAAAGTCATCTTTCAATTTGAAAGTACATAAAATACTTAAATTACAGGCCATTTTTAAGATCACTTAAAAAGGTTTAAAAATATGAAAGGGGAAACACATCTCTATTTCCAGTATGTTTTGTACATTTCAAAGTCTTTTGTATTTAAACAGCTCCACTGGTCTTTTAATATTATCCCCTTTCTTCTGTTATTTGCTTTAGTAGTTACAGTACCAGCTGTACCAAAACCAGGAAGGACTGAAAAGGGCTTAGCTACAGTTGATATGAATATCCCCTCCTGTCTAAAAGACTGTTTTTAATAACAGCAATAAACAGAAAAATGCTTTTAAATTTAGGCTATCTTATTTGAAGAAGATCTGTAATGGAAAATTGTATTAGTATTGCAAAATTCAAGTTGGCAGGATCCCTATAAGAACTTTAGGGATTTTTTATTATAGTGAAGACAATTCTCTAGGTATGCGAGAATTGCTAGTCTTAAAATGACAAGAAGGGAGAGAACCCAGTCAAGAACACCTGCTCTGGAATGAAGGTAAAATGCAAAATTTGCAAGTGTCCCTTTTTATTCCTGTCACAAAAAGGTGTGCACCTTTACATCATCACAAATAGTATCTCTCAGAAATAGCATAATCAGCTCATTCTAGTCACCAGTACATCCTAGAGAGGCATTTTTTAGAACATGGCAATCTTACCTGTGCAAGTACGTGCAGAGAAGGACCAAATCACTTCACCAAATACCCTCGTGTGGTACTGCTTATCACTTCTTGCACCTTCCTCTGAAGTGTATGGTGCTGGCTGCTTGTCAGATGTAGCCAGTCCATGAGTGAAGCTGTTGGGTCAGATCACAGTTCGTATTTTCATCACAGCTTTGAAAACAGTGAAAGTGTGTCAGCCATACAGGTGAGGAGAGTTAGGGCTGTTCTACAGGTTTATTTTTGAAACAATATTGAGCTTACATGTACTTGGAGATAGAACTTGATGAATGTATGAAAGAAATGATATAAGGTGATTACCTGTGATAGCAAGAGAGCTGCACAGATGACCCAGATCACCTCCAGTCCTGTGCTTTCTTAAAATTGTGAATGTAATTATAGAAATTAAAAATATTCCAGCCATTTCCAGCTGTCAGAGTATATATATAAACAAATGTAATGCATCATTTGCAATTGAAATTAGCCTAAAGATGACAGAAAAGGCACCTACAATACTACAGAATATTAAGTATGTGTATTTCTGTTGTACCTAGAGATCTAGTTGCCTACAAGTCACATTGACATAGTTAATGTTTTTATTTACTTTGGTACTTCTCTTAAACATAAAGTTGCAAAGCAGTCTGCATTAAAATTTAGCTATTTCTGGTTTTAGAACACTAAGTCACAAACACCTAGCTGCCTTAAAAAAGAAAGCCATATATTTAATTGCCTATTTCTGCAAGAACCACTGTAAAGCTCATCCTTTTCTTTTTGGATCTTAGTCACCTTTTTAAGAGTTGAAACACATTTATCATATAGTAATACTACCTGAATGTATTAATCACTTTGCCTATTTTTCAGAAACTGCCAGCTAGAGCTGTATATGACTTTAAAGCTCAGACTTCTAAGTAAGTACTAGACTTTTGTTCATTTAAGAATTCGTAATTCAAGCAAACTCTTTCTACCACTTAACTGGTGTTTGAGTTTCAACAGCAAATGCCATGGACACGAGGACCCTGCTTGCTGTCACAGTAGTCCCTGCATTAGCAAACTGTGTGAGAAGTTACTTTGTAATAAAAATGTCTTAAATTATTATATTCTTCATTGTATCTGAACACATGAATAGCTGTGCCTTTTCAACCTTCTAGAGCACAGGTTGTGAGGCACACTCACTGAATGCTCTTGGTTTGTTGTGAATTACATTAAGGTGACAGAGGGTAAAGTGCTTAAAATACTGTCATAGATAATGAGTTTATCAAAAGTCTGTATAATGCTTCAGCATCTTCCTGTCTGTCTTAACATACACAGGCTTTCTGCAGGATGTGACGTGTCACATACCAACACAAAAAGCAGTGGTCCATAACAAAAACAGGATTGGGAACCACTGAGTCAGGATATGAGAGAGTCGAGGTAGAATGTCTACATTTCATTGCTGCTGTTGTTCCAATGATCATTTAAACATTCTTTAGATTGTTTCAATTTAAACAATCTTTAGATATGGCCAAACATTGACACTAGAATTACATTAGCTGTGTCTAGGACAAAACTCGCAACTGAAATTGCCAGAGCAGCACATTAGTTCTTGAAAAACCAAATGGATGATAGAGCAAAGATCTCCCAAGCCAGGATCTGAAAATATTCTTAATGATTTTAAAAAGTCCCTTATTTTGCTATCCAAAATTTAACATCACAGTCTCTGAGTATCAGGAAATGGTGAGAACATAACTCTGTGTTCTTCATGCTTCTGAATAGCTGTCTTGGGAAAAAAAGTGTAGAGCAGAAGCATGGGATAAAATAAAATAAATAAAATAAAATAAGATAATACTCATAAATGCGAGTAACTTGATTTTATATGGTATGATCAACTGGTAAATGTACCACAGCTGTGACACTTTTTCTTCAAATGTTTAGTTGTTACATTCTGTTTCCGTTCCAAACTGTAAAGATCTCAGCAACCATGCAGGGAGAAGAGTTAAATGTAAAGCTATAAACATCTGATATAAATAAATTTGTTACAGAGAGCTGTCCTTTAAGAAAGGAGATACTGTCTATATCCTCAGGAAAATTGATCAAAACTGGTATGAGGGTGAGCACCATGGAAGAGTTGGAATATTCCCAATTTCTTATGTTGAGGTTTGTTCTCTGTTTTAATTCCTTTAAATAATTTGGGCAATAGGTCCACAAACCACATGAGAATGATGAAAATCTGGTTTTTCTTTTTCCTTAGAAACTTTCTCCCCCAGAAAAAGCACAGCCTGCCAGGCCACCTCCCCCTGCACAGATTGGAGAGATTGGAGAAGCTGTTGCCAAATATAATTTCAGTGCAGACACAAATGTGGAGTTATCACTTAGAAAGGTACAGTTGAACATTATCTTCCATCAAAATACTATTATAGTGTCTCTTGCTACACAGAATCAATATATACATAAATACTGTGCCTTGGTGCACTCTGCATTCAAGATTTGTAATGCACAAAGCTATGCCATGGTAGGAAGCTCTAACATAATAGCTTGTTGGCTTGCAGTCTGTCTGAGCTACCTGCACATAGTGTAAATGTGTTGTGCCTTTAATTTGGATTGTGGCAGAGTAGCATATGCAATCATCTGCTAACTGCCCAGCTAAATTTTGAGTTTGCACTTCCATTATCTATTCCTTTTTTACATTATTATTCCTGCTGTCACAATTATTATGCTAAGGTTTTTAATACAGAATAAATAGAAACTTACAGAAGATAAAAGATACAAGAAAAAGCCTCTGAGATATTTTTGTGAATGTAAATATTTTATCTAATAACAGTTCTCTGTTTGTAATGTTCTGTTATCTTTCCAATGCACATCCTGGTGGCTATACTGAATTGCACATGAGCAAAATAACTGTTTAATTTCTGAAGTTTGTTAGACACTGGAATATTAACACTAGAGAAATTTTATTATTGCAGATATTAAATACTTAGTCAGAAGTAGTGTGTACTTCTCATCCACTGGGAAGTTCTGCTCCTTAATTTTTTTTCTTTTTTTTAAGAATTAGAGTTCATAGAAGCTTTTCAGTGGTTTGTTTTTCTTTTGAACAAAAATGTAAGGATAGAGATGTTTGTTGCTGACCTAGAGCCTAATCCAGCACTACTGAAAATAATGGGTGTTTTTTACTCATTTGAAATTAGTAAATGTCAAAGAGGTCTAAAAAAACCCAGGAATAGGAACTTAGAGAAATTAGGCGTTGGGGGTAATTTGATGTTTTATTTCTTTATAAAATTAGCTTTTGTGTTTATTGTGGTGATCATAATCTTGACAGCCCAATTTTGGTTTGTTTGAAAAGTTGACCTGCACTGGTTTTCTTTTGTTCCATCTCACTAAAGACAATTGTAGTGAAATTCACACATCAACTACAGAAACAAAATTAAAGAAACCCAAAAGAATGCAAAATAGGCAAGGATTTGTTTCAAAAAGACGCATGATGAAAAGCACATCATGTAAACCAAAGAAGGGTGTAGCTCATGAAGTAAAAAGTTTGAATATAAAGTTGATGTTTTCCGTTTCAATTTCTGCAGTCTCTAAAAACGGGGAGGCCCTGCCCATTTTACACAGGGAAAGCACTTCTTTCTCTCCTATTTCCAATAGATTCACTTTTTAGTTTTCTACCTCCACTTATTCCAGTTTTACTGAAACAAAGCACTTGCATGGACTTAACTGTTTAACTTTTATCACTCTTAAGAAAAAATGGGCATAGCCGTCACTGTTGCATATTATAGTTGGGGCATGAGCTGGCAGTTTGACCAACAATTAAAACAGGTTATGTTCCAAACAGAAGTGTTAATGTTACTCTCCCAAGCAAGAGGAGAGGACTACATGAGATTCCCCTCAGATAAAAGAACAGCATTTTCAGTCCATGCCTAACCCCTCATTTTACTGGGATGGTAGTTTTATATATGGTTATTATCAATGGGAGGAAAAATGGGAAAATGGAGATGGTGCTCAAGACTGATGGGAAACAGAACTGCAGGGAAAATACTATTATGTGTTAAAATAATACCTGTTATGTACAAAATTAACTTCCAATTTATGTGCTGACAACTCATTTTCATAATGCATTTCAGGGAGACAGAGTAATTCTTCTTAAGCGAGTTGATCAAAACTGGTATGAAGGTAAAATACCAGGAACCAACAAACAAGGCATCTTCCCTGTTTCCTATGTAGAAGTTGTCAAAAAGAATCCATCAAAAAGTGTTGATGACTATCCTGACCCTCCGATACCCCAAAGCTATTCTAGTGACAGACTACATCATTTAAGTTCAACTAAGGTAAGGATTTTCTGATGTTAGCTGCCACCCCTAGAGTGGGTTTAGAAGGACTTGTAATTTTTTTGTTAACGTAATACATAACTTAGGCATTAAGTACACAACATTTTCTTTCTTGCACAGGTAGAATTGCATTACTATGTTGTTAATCAGTTATTTTTAATAGATAAGTGTGTCTCATATTCTGCCAGGATTTATGCACTCTTCTCCATTGGCTATTACATTGTTTTTAGTAGAGCCAGGCAAAATTTGGGCAGAAAAGCTAAGTCAATAGAGAAAAATTTATTTAGGAATCTTAGCAAGAATTTGAGCATTCAGAGTATGTCTAGCAGACTTTTAATAGTACAGTATGAAGACATTCCCATAACACAGCTGTCCTAAGAGCCTGCGGTTCCATAAGCATGCAAGACACAGCTTGCCAAGACCAGTTCTGTACCTTTTGAAGCAAAGGAGAACAGCCAGTGATTCTGTACCAAACCCTTCCTCCTTTTGCCATTCACAGTCTAGGAGGAGGCTGTTGGTACATTCTTTGGAGCGGTACAAACTGACAGTATTGTTTCATTTAGGAGTGAGATAGATGATTGTCATCACATTGTCAATGAACTTGGATTCAGACCTTTATGGTTGTGTATTTTTCACACCAGATGTGTATTGTAGGTTCCGAATTGTTTTCCTTCCTAGTCTAGATAACCACCACAAATCATACTACAGGATGCTGCAGAAAGATTCCCGTGTTCTGGTTTATCATTCACTTGTGAGGCTTCGCAGTCACCTGTGCGGGGAACATAACGTTTTTGGCAGTGAAAGAAACTAAGGAAGTTTCTGCATACAAACTGTGCTTAGAATTAACATGTTACCAATTATTTTGAACACTCAAGATGGAAACTTTTCTAGATCTTTCTCTTCACCTTTGCTGCTTATCTCTTCAGCATGGGCAGTGGGTTTTCTGTGTAATTATAAACTTATCCTGCTATTAATCCACGTTTCATTTGGTTTTGTCCCCTTTTCTACTTCTATCTACTTGCATACTTGGTGGTCATCCACATGCTTCAACTTTGAAATAAGTTCCACATTTGCTTACTGCTTTGGGGTTGTAAAAAGCTACCAAAAGATGTCATTTTATAGGCAATGGTAGCCTCTGAAAAGATTACTTGTGACTCAATATTAGTTAGTTTGGGACAGTTGCTAGAACAGGTCTTGTCTGGTTTTCCAGAATGTGTCACAACAGAGAACTAGATCCTCTCTTCTATTCCCACAAAACTGTTCGAGTAACATCAAATTCTGTAGCTGCCAACTGAGGTATTCATAAGCTAGGGCCCCTTATTGTTACAGGAATCCAGAGGGTCCTGAAGGCAAGTCAAGACTTTGAGGCAGCTTAAGTGCTCCATATTCCAGAGATGCCTCTCCCTGTTTTCTGTGGAGCAGGCTGGTCTCTCAGGTATCCTGCTAAAGCTCCATAACCCTTGTTGAGCACGGGTGGTGCTTCAGAGCATTTACATCCATATTATAAAACTATCCTGCCACTATTATTAAGTTATTTATTACTAATTTAGTTCTTGAGGGAAGGAAATTGGTAGAAGCCTTCTTTTTAACATAGGATGCTTCTGCAGTGATCAGATGAAAAAAAACCCAAAACCACCAACTCCTACTGAGACTCTTAAACAGACATCTTTTTCCTGAATTCAGCTGTATTCAGAAATGGCAATACCATGAAGAAGACATGGTGTTCCTGACTACCTAGAAGAA
Organism: Mohoua ochrocephala; assembly: GCA_013398855.1. Taxonomy (NCBI): domain Eukaryota; kingdom Metazoa; phylum Chordata; class Aves; order Passeriformes; family Acanthizidae; genus Mohoua; species Mohoua ochrocephala. The sequence goes on from VZTA01020380.1 coordinate 73,322, forward strand.
TTTCAGCAGTCCTGAAGGTGTTCTAGGACTTCACACTTTCTGATACCACTTTCCCTATTCCTCTGGAGTTTTTTACCACATACTGCTCCTTGTTGCTAGAGCAATTGCACTAAACTTCTCTGGCCTAATGGCAATAAAATAAATAAGCAATACAAGTCATGAGCAAGTTTTGCTCTCCGTAACTTGGCCTAATCCTTCTATATCTTTAGACCTAGTGCAGCTTATAGCCATGGGAAAGAAAAAATGGTGAAGTCTCCTCAGCAGTATTATTGACCTTAAAAACACAGATTAGGGGCTCTTGTTTAAGAGGAAAGATGAGAGAAAGAGACTGAGTATTGCTGTAACAGCCTAGCTCTGTTTTAGCAGACTGCCTTCTGTCAGTCTATACTGTTTACTTTAGTACAGAAGACGCTGTAACAAAGGTTTGTCTAACTATAATATAAAGCTATTTGCCTCAAGAAAACTCAAGCAGAAGGTAAGTAAACTAACCTCTCTATTCTGCAACATTAATGTAGACTTTTGAAATTGTTTTTCTCTACTACATTAATACTTAAAGTCCGTAGTAGTCCAGATAACTTAGAGGTGTACGTCTAATTATTTTTGATAGTTCTAACGATGAGATCAAAATATTTTTTGCTCAGTTTTAATTTTGAGGAGTAATAGTAACAAAAATGCATTTTCAGTATTTACTGAAGCAATGGATATCTACTGATGCTGTGTACGTATGATTCACCAGTCTCTCATTCTTAGAAAAGGACCTTTCTTTTCCCAGAAGGATACTTCAATCAATATTGTGTAACGGTACTCAAAGCATACTGTTGTGTACTGTGCTGTCACTATTTTAAAAGCATTGTTGACTGCCTATGTCCAATTGGAATTGAATGTACCTTTCACAAATGTAGACATCATTTGAACTAATAGGGTTACTTTGGAAAAACAAATGCATTCTGTAGCTGCTCATGCCTTAATAAAAGTATGCAATGTATTAAAGATGTTTCTTAAACATTTACTCAGAAGTACTAAGAAAAAGTAGAAATATTAACATTTGAATAATTAGTTGTTATACTTGGAAAGAAGTATTTAATGACACCTGAAGTGTACTTCTGAAAATGCTATTCTCAAAATAATAGTAAAGGTTCGAGAAAATTTCATTACTATTAATTGTATGATTTAATAACCTGTGACAGGCTCACTAACAGAGCACCATAAGTAACATAACTTTAGCAGATCAAATGCAGTTGCCCTCATGAATGTAATGATTCAGATCTGTCTTAATGTTTGACATTTATGCCCTAAGCCAGAACCTGACACAGTATCACGTTTCAAATGTCTTTCCTGCTGTTCTGATTCATGTAGTAGTGATTTCAGACACCTATGGTTACTGAAATTCTACCCTGTAATCCAGATGATGGCACAGACATTTTTCTTTTCCAGTTTACTCATATCCTAATTCTCTGTCATACTTATCTATTTCAATTCCCATGTTTTTCTTTTTTGAAGTTGCCCTCCCAAGCACTGACCCCACTTTCCAGACAACTTTCTTCCTCTTGGTCACACATTGATCAAAAGACTCTCCAGGCTGACTCTAGTGACTTGTTTTCAAGGACTGTTGGTTTTTCACCTTCAAGCATGTGCAACTCACCTTGTCCATCAGTTCCAGACAGTTTTCTTTGTGACTTAGAAGAACTCAATTCTTTGGCATTAGCAACCTCCCAAACTGTAGCAAACTCCCCAGGTAATGGCCTTCACCATGTTAAGGATGGTCACTTTATGCCAAATACAGAGGTGTCTCTCAGCTCTCCTACAGCTCTTCCTCTGTCCTTTCTTCTATCTCCCTCTGTCTCATCTTCAGCCAGCTCATCTCATGACATAGCATATAAGCATGTAAGCAACAATACCAAGTCAGGAAAAGATAAAGACTTAGAAGGTATATTAGACCCTTTAGCTATTGAAGTGCTTAGAGATTTATCAGATACTACAAGAGAAGGTGAACATGCCGCTATCCGTAACATCCCTTCGCCATGTGAAGGAGGTTCCGTGTCCAGAGTGCTAGCTGCAAGTGCTGAAAATGAAGAGGAAATCTGTACTGCAGATCTGTCACTTAATATAGGGGATCAGTCAGAACCTCAAGAATCAGGTTTCTACGGAGGAGCACAAGAGACAACAGAAGAACTGACAAGACTGTATATAGAGGAGGATCTGGTACATGACAATTTAGAATTCCCAATAGCAACTGGAGAAGATTCTATGGATTGTTATGAAGGATACACTTCACCAAATATTGATAAGGTATTTTAATTTCTGACAACCCTGGCTTCTGTGTTCAGATATCTTAGTATAATTATTCTCTGCCTTTCCTTGTATTTACATGTTTGTATTGTGCACAGGCACAATTTTACACAATTGCATTCGATAAAATTGAGCTCTGAGCAAGCTGGTGTAGTGAAAGGTGCCCCTGCCCGTGACAGGGAGGTTGGAACTACATGATCTTTATGATCCCTTCCAACTCAAACGGTTCTATGATTCCATGATTAAAAATTGTCAGCGTTAGGGGACAGTCCCTTCTCAGAAGCAGGCATATGCCTAATTGTAAATTCTATGATGTATCAATTGTGCTGGTCCTTTCCCTCCTGTCCTTGGCTGCTGAGGAGCTTCTGATGTGAAAAGCCAGTGAACCATTTCCCTCACTGGCCCATTACGTGCTGCCCCTTTTGAGAAAGAGGCCCCAGCAAGCAAATGCTGTCAACAGCCTCCGGAGGGAGGGACGCGTGCCTCCTGCAGAGACTCTGCGGTTTGTGCTTCACATGTGTCACTTCACCAGCTGATGTATTTATAGCAGCCTCTGTTACGAGAATCTGACTAACAGTAACAGATCAGATTATGTTTAGCAATTAGAAAAATGCTTCCTCCTGAAGCCCTCCCCAGTTCCTCTTTGGGACAGTACATCATTGAACTATCCCAAATGTGTGCTGGCCATTAAATGCCACAATGTAACTACACAGTTTGTGTGGTTTCCCGGCAGAGTTTTAGAATAGATTTTTTTCTGTCCAGCACTTATTTCAACAGGCATTTCAGGCAGTTGCTTTGACTACCAACGTGCAAGTCAGGTGCTTAGGACAATATTTTAGGCCAAATGTTAAACTATTTAATTACATTTTGCAGGCTACCTCTACCCTTAAATGACCTGAAAAACACAGGAGAAAAACTTAAGACTAGAGGTGAAGTCCATGGCCATAAATGGCAACTTTTTTTATGCTTTCTGAGGCAAGAAATTTCTTCCAGAAAAGTAGATGACTAATAATAAGATTAGCATGAGATCTGTGATTGTTCGGGTTAGTTACATGTCTCCTTACTGAGCACTTGACATCCTTCAGCTGATTTTATAACAGTTTTATAGCACAGTTACTTCTCATATTTCTTAAACATTTAAGCCAGCTCTACTTTCTGCTGGAACATCAGGAGACTGATCCTCTTTTCCACCTTTCTTCTAATCTTCCATTTCCCTCTGCCAAGGCACCTACTTCCCACTCCGTTCCTTCAACATCCCTGCCTACTGCTTCCCTCTCACCTCCTCTCCTCTCTAAACCCTTACATCAGCAGGAGAAAGACTCACTACAGTTAAAGGTAACTGCACCTCTTGAATATGGCTTGTTGCAAATCTTCGTGTCTATTAAATAACTGCAAGGCTAACACTGAGTTTGGTCTCCTCAGATGTACTGTTTTCTTTACTAATATTAAATAACATAACGAATGGAGTATTAAGATTTTTCAAATGAAACACAAAGTAAAACTATAACTATTATGATACAGTTAAATAGCTTAAGGAGATACCAATTATAGGAAAGCAGAAAGCCTTCAACTCAATTTCAGGTCCATACCAGGACACCAGTGTAACTTAATTGAATGAAACAGAACTGTATTCAAGTATGCAGAAACTAGATAACATTTGTGTTTCTGTTTTCAATTTCAATCCAAAGCCTGGGAGAACAGTCTTAAATTTCACAGGAAAGCACCACTGCAGAGGGTCATGTTCTAAATACCAATTCTGTTAGTCAAGGACTGGACAAAGATTATTCCCTCTTCAGGACTACAGTTTGTGTCAGCATTGAAGCTCTGTGGCGGAAAAATGAAAACTTGCTCTAGAAAGACAAAGTTTATTTGCAGTGCTGACTTCCAGAAGATTCATCTGCTCATGAAAAGGAGGAAAAAGTCATATAAAGAGAACCTATCCTAGAAAAGTGATCATTGCATCATTACATCTATGTCATGAATACCCTCTTTTTTTTTTTTTTTTAAGATCCACCCCATCTTAAAATGTGCATTCACAGAAAACACAGACATAAAGGACGTAAAGAAGTCTTAAGATCAACAGATTTGTTGGTTTTTTTCTGAAGAAGGGAAGAGCCATAAGGCTTCTTTCCAGGGCATGAATCTGTCATGAGCTTAGGTTTGTTCCACCTCAAAGAAGGAGTAAAACAGAGTACTGCATCTGTTTCTGCAACTTTTAATAGTTTAGCAGTTGGTAGAGTGCTTTTGCTTAGCCTAACCAGAAAAATTAAGAACATTCATCATCTACACTGAAATTCTTTTTTGGTGACTTTTATATTCTTTGCCCTTATTTGAGCAAAGTGTGTTAATCCGAGGTGAAAATAAATAGAAGGAATATATGTTTTCAGAGTTAAAAAGATCTGCCCCAGGGAATCTCCAAGGCAGTGTATTGCTCCTAACTGGGCAAGGCGGAAGGCAAGACACCAAGAACCGCAGGGATGACTCCATCTTGCAGACACGAGAGCCTGAGAATCAAGAACAGCTACAGGTCTGGGGTCTTGTTACAGAGTTCCAGCTCTTAATTATTGTTGTCAAACCATTTTAAAGCTGGAATTTTTTTAAATCTAAGGAATAGGTTCCTTCATAAACTTAATCAGTATAGACTTACCTATTTGAAAATTGTCAAAATAATTAGATACACTCCTACCAATGACAGATGTTTTAATCAGTCAACACTGATTACATTGCCAGAATAGAGAGTTGGGTTAAAATATAGTATAAAGTATAACTTTATACTATATTTTATACAGGTTTTGGCTGTCATCATTTCTTGCTATCTAGTCCACAGGCTGGGTTTGAGAAGACAGGACAATTCCTATCCTTTTCTCTTTATGCATGTTGCCCATGATTAAATTCTGCTCTCAACTGCCACAGTAGAAAGAACAAAACATTTTGAAGAATCAAATATCATAGGTGCAGGGAGGTTCTTCAGAGAGTTCTTGATACTTCAGTAATTGTTGTTAATTTAAAAATACATACATATGTATATATACACATATATATGCATATATATATATATTTGGTATGTGGCTCAAAACTAAAGCATGACCAAGGATGTGGGAAATGGAATACAAGGAGCTATGGGTGGGAAGTGTCACTTTGCACCGTGTTGGTGGGAGGGATGTGTCCTCCAAAAGAAGAAGTCTGAAGCCACATCCTAAGGAGAAATGCTGACATTTTTCTGCCTCCTTGGCCTCTCTTGGTATCTTTTTTTGTTGTTCTTATTCACCCCTCTCCTAAGAGGGGGATGTTTTTTTGTTTAGTCACATTCTGCTGACAGACACAAATACCTGAGAAAAGGTTTCTAGTATAGCACTCCACTCTCCTCACATTCCCCCCAACTCACTCCTGCCCATGAGAATTCACATTTTCTGCACACACACCCCTTAAGAACTGAATTCTGACAAACATGAAGCTGATTTGTAATGATGCTAATAAAATGAGGATATTTTCATGAAGTACTTTCCACCAAGTATTTACGTGCTTTCTAAATGCAAATCCAAGGGATGTGGTGTGTTTAACAGCAAGGAATTACATTTGCCATTGGTATTTCTAAGGTAGCATTTCTGCTCTGTGCTCTTGAGCTTTTCTGTGTTACTGTCTGAGCTACTTCGGGGGTACACATGCAGTAACTGTTCCTACTGCATATGCTGTATGTGATTCATCTTTTAATTGTAACATGTAAGGGCATGTGCCAGAGCAGCAAACCCCTAGGAAAAAAAGATACAGTGGTAGCAATGAAAATACTGTATACTAATAGTACCCTTCCTTCCACCTGTAACAGCTGCTTTTTGTTATCAGGAAAAGCATGTCTGGTTTGCATGTCTGAATGAAGCAACGAAAATCCCATGATGCTTCATTCTTAAACTCTCACTTGACAAAAGTTTTTGTGGTTCTTCTAGGCTAATTTAAAGAGGGACATATTTGTTATGGGTAAACCTCCTCGTAGCCCAGTGATGACTAAGAGATGCTGCAGCTCACCTGTCAGAGGTCACAGCTATTCACACAGGGTACGGTACTGGATGCCCAGTGTGCAGTAACAGCTTTTCCATGGACAAGGAGCTCAGTGTCTAGTCTTTCTTGCTTTTACCCAAGTGTCTCAATACTATCAGTATGCTGTGTTTTCTTCCTGTTGTGCTTCTGTGCTATGACTGAGTAAAGGCAACAGGTCTGTGTGTGCCTGACCTTATTCTATAAATCCATTAGTGTACTGTATCTCTGCGGTACTGCATGGTATTTCCAGTGCTACAAGGTGTTTATATTTAGTCTGGTTCTTTACATTTAGTCTGCTTTTATTAAAATTAGTCCTCTCTTTCAAAGCATTTTTAGTTTATTACAATTACAGCTTCTAAGAGCCAAAAATTTATACTTCATTGCATGTATACAGGCTTTTGCATGTATACAGATTGAATTTTTGGTTTTGAATCCACGTCCTTCTTTTCAAAATGTTTTGCTCCTGCTATATTTTTTCACTCAGTACTGTCCTCTTTATCCAAGCAGTGTCATTACAGATTTTAATACTCTTTAACCTTTCCCTTATCTGTAACATAGCTGTAACACAACTCTAATATTTTTACATGGCCAGAAAGTCAGGTTGTTTAGAGTTTGCGTGGACTTTGCTCAAAAAGGTGATCTACATTATGAAAAAGGCAAAAAAAAAAGGCAAACACAAAAAGCCCACCCTCAACCTAAACGATATGAAAATGAGATGGCTGATGTTTTACTTTCAGTTTAGGATTTAATTGTCCTTTGCGTTGGTTTCTTAACATTTAGCTCTTAAAACTGGTAATGGGATGAATTGTTTTCCATGCTGTTGCTGCTGATTTAGGTGATCATCTTTTTGGTGCCTCCCTTTTCAAAATTTGAATTTTCATTTAAGACATGCAGGTTTGTGTAACTTTCAAAGTCTTAGCTTTTTGGCAGGCCTCTTTGCTTCCAGGTATGAGGGGACAGTGCTTTCTTCATCAATGAAGAAAGACAGCTCAGTCCTAGGGAGGCCAGGATTCTTGCAGTAGCAGACAAACACCATCTCACAGAAAGTCCAACTAGGAATGAGAGCTGTAGAAAAGGGATTAAGCCCTATTTTAATTTTGCCCATTACTCCAAATGAATGACACGTAACCAGTATATTAAGAGGAGTGTATTGGTCAGTGTGTAGTGTATTTATGACTTCAATTCCAAAAGTACAAGAGCACATACCATGCACCTAATTTGCATGCTCAGGACTCTACAGAACTTTTAGATGCAAGTGCAATATCAGTCATGCATGAAAATCAGGCATACGACTGGCACAGTTTTTAATGTTTTTGGAATTAGGTCCTGCAATATTTCCCAGGAAGTAGGATAGTCTACTAAACTGAGGTGCAGTTGAAAACTAGAAATCTTTGCAATAGTCCCCTGTCTAGCCAATGGCACTGTATGTGGGAATGAGAGCTTAGGGAAAGAAAACAGGGAGAAAGCTTCTGAATGTCAGCTGGGGCATTATTGTGGAATGCATCCAAATAGAGAGCAAGCTCCAAGGTTGCCCTGTTCAGACATACTACCAATTTCTTCACCCTATTTCTCCAAGACTGTAATTTTGTCAAAAGATTGTTTTCTCTGAGGCAATAACAGAGTTGAAAATCATGAGTCACCTTGATTCTTATCTATTTCAATTAGCAATAGAACATTTTATGAAGCATATGCAGAAAAAGAACATAATACTAACCTACCCAGTTTCTTCCTGGCTTGGTATTATGTTCAAAGCATTAAATCATTTGTAGCATTGCTTAGGACTTTTACTTCTATTGTTTATAGGAAAAGTCCTTAACCTCGGTTGAGTTCTTCTGCATCTCTGACTATCTTTGGCATTCAGCTCAGTTACAGACCTGATGAAAGATTAGCAGCAAATAAGGCCAGATTCCAGTCTAAATACAAAGCGTTCTGACTATTCTCCTCTTGCTTGACAAGCCAGCCATTGAAGGAGGTTTACTGAGAACTGTTTAATTTGCAATCTTTACTGTTTATTCCTTGGTAAAAATTACCCATCTTTCTCGTACACTGGCAGAGGAGAGTTAAGTGAGGGAGAGAAGACAGTAAAGAGTATAAACTCTTTTTTTTTTTTTTTAACTTTGAAAACCTCTTTCCCATATAGCATTCAATAATATGTATAAAAAAAAATAGCTGTAATCTACCTGCCTGCATATTTAGGCACCTTTTAAAAGATATACTCTATAGACTCTAAAGTACAGACTGTTCACAATATTTTCTGCATGTATTCATAGAAACTGCTGAAAAGAAATTTAACTAATTTCATCTGGAGATGTTGAGAGGGGAAAGGGGGAAAAAAACCAAACAAACTACATCCTGTGTTTTTCCATTCAATTTTTGCCATCAGCCTGTGGATCGTTTACTGCTGCCTTCTCTCTTGGAAGACTGTATCATCTTCAAGAGTGATAAAAGAGTGACTGAAATAGTCAAACCAAGAGAGAACCATGGGGCAATAAGACAAATTCCATGGCTTAAAGATCAGGTTGCAGTTTACTCAATTCATGAAAGAAAGTGCTATGAGCAGTGTTTGATATCCACGCTCCCAAAACAGATATGGTTCCCAGACTTGTGTCTACAGCATGCCCAGAGGGCATCCTCAGTCAACAGAGAATACAATCCCTGCTCACATCAAGAGCTTTCCAAGCAGCTGCTCCTGCACTTTCTGGCCCCAGCCAGATTCTAATCAGTGTAAGTCAATGACTTTCTAAGCAGGATATGGTTTCTGTAGAAGGTTAGTATTTTTCATTTCCATTGCATCCAGAGGTATTGAATATTAGTGGTCGGTAATGCTCCATTAAGAAGGAACATAGTTCCTTTCACAAAGCTCTGCACTGGAAATACAAACTACTTTTTTCTGTTGAAGCAAAAGTGTTAATTGTTATATTCACACAATTAAATGTATTCTTTCAAAATTTTTTCTGTTCTTTGCCTCCCAGCAGTCCGCATGGCTTGAGATGAAACAGAAATAGTTAAAGCATAGCATGTTATGCCTGCCAAGTTAGTACTCTGTGTGTGTAATGTAAATTGATATGTTGTTCGTCTATGAATATTCTAGATTCTGCCATTATGTATAGGAGATTTTATTTCTGCTTATTTAAAAATATATTTCACCCAAAGAATGTATGATGTTCATCAGTTGCATCTGATTTTTCTAATGTTATTTCTGTTTCACAGAGAAGAGGCAGCAGGGTTCTGTTCCAATTTTGTACTATACTATAAATAGAATGGACTGTTGATGAAGTTCACCGTTTTGTTTAGTTTTTATTATGACCTCCAAAAATCAGATCTTTAAACATGCCAAGATTCAGTTGTTTGTCATGTCTCGTAAGAATTTATTGTGAGTTGGAAGGGGGGCAGAATGGGCCATGGTTTTACACAAGGTAGAATATGAACTCTTGAGCAACTATGTGTTACACCCCTGTCCAACTATTTGGACCTTAAAGTGCAAATCTTTATTACATTTCAAATCATTTCATTTCAGCCACAGCGCCCTGTGCTTTCTCATGAAAACATACACAGTGGGGGGGAACCGTAAGTATACTTCTTGTCTACTAAACCAAAACCTAACATTTAAGCAACAGCCAAGCACATCATCAGATAATTTTTTAACTTGCCAAGTACAATTATGAAGAGATTTCACAGATTTACAGATAACTGCATGATGTAGGAAGAGATCCAAGAAGGTCCCAGAGCGCACAGCCTTATTTGTTTAATTTTACATTCAGTGCAGGCAGACATGGCAGCTTAACAGTTCTCCATTGTCTATACTTACACAAGGGATTTTGACATTTTTTTAGTCTCTCCATTTTTACATCTCAGCGAAATAACGATTACAGATTTAACATTGATTCAACTGATCTGCTTTACTGACTTGATACAATTATTCAGAAACAGTTCTGGATGTGAATAGAAAGAAAAAAAGTAACTTGATCACAGGAACACAGGCTCACTCATTTTGGTGTGATTTGCAAGTGCAGTTCAAATATGAGATACAAGAAAGCTATTCTGAAAACTGGAGAAGAACCTAGAACTCAAGTCTTATTTTGACAAACATTTTAAGTGCTTGGGATATTTCAGTACTGACTGTTAAAATGCAAGTTCAGTGCAAGATTGTTTCAAGATTTCCCCCCCCCTGCCCCCAGTCTTGCACTCAGGTCCTGGCTTCAGTGATCACTGAAACCAGTAGCCATTCTTCCTTTAGCATCAGAGCACTTCAGCATATGCCCTATTAGGTCATCCTTCATAAAATGTAGCTAAGGCGTGGTGTCTAAAAATATTTTTAAGTTTTCCTTAGTCATTTGAAGATGGAAAAGAGGGGCAAAAAGTTACCAAGTAGCTATGCCACAGATATATAATTAGATTTGGATATTTAATCTCACTAAAACCACAAGTTCCTGTTGGTATTGTTGAGCGTACTGGAGCACCTTAACTCAGTTTTGAAAGCAATATTTGTCTAATTCATTTTGTTCAATACAATATAAGTAGTTCATGACTCAAGTTATTTATTCATAAAATTAAAAATAAGAATATATTTAAACTGCCAACTAACCATTCTTTCTCTTGAATATATTTTCTGTCAGTATTGTAAATGCTAGCAGAGTTTTCATACTTAAGAAAGTCTTAGATTAACATAAAGAGAATGAAATTACTAGAAAGGAGTTTTTAAAACGGATTATCTAGAAATGACTAAGATTCAATTTCTAAAGTACAAAGAGAGCTAATTGGGAAGTTCTTGTTACTGTACTTGAGTAAGTAATTGGCTTGAATCCTGTTCATGACGCATTACATCTGCAAATCCTGACCCCTTGGAAGCTGCATTTAATTATTTTCTGGAATATCACCATAACTCTGCTTTCCTGGAATGATGATAAGCATAACAGAAAATATTATTGCCACTTATTTTTTTTGCACAGATTGTTCTTACTCCTGCTACACAAATTACCAAAGGTAATTGCTTAAACAACCAGCCTCTTTTCATTTTGTTAGTGTAATTAAAATATAAAAATAGACTTTTAGGGCTTGGGAAGATACTGCCAGTTATGAGAACTTAAGTTAAAATATTTTTTTTCTTGGAACATTGTCTTCTTTTCTAATCTCTGAACCAGCAATGAGAAAAACCAGTGTAGTTCATTCAAGGTGACCATCATTAAACTAAACCTAGCACCAGTCTGTATACAGGATTTTCACATTGGGCTTTCAGGAGCAGGAATTTTTTACTAAAATAAACACCTTATTTAAACTATGAAAACTTAGCCAGAATGATAAACACATCAATGGGAAAGCTATCCTGTTTTTACTGGGGAAAGTGTAATAATGGCATTAAGGTTTAAAATTCAGTGAACTGTTCTAAGAGAAAAGAATGGATACAATTATGTTTTGCTTCAGTATTCTGAAATTAAAACTATTTCCTTTTCACAATTTCTGCAGTTTTACCCTTCTTTTTATACACAGTCAGTCAAATCTGAGGCACAGTTGCTTAGGAAAAAAAGGCCAATTCTGACTCTGCAGGGCTCATGGGCTTGTGCAGCAATCTTCCTGTGGGCTGTCAGCCCAAGAGCCTTCAGTTCCCCCTAGAGAGAGTTCATTCTTTCAATTCAAAAAACTTCAGTTAAAAGCTGGCAAGGAGTGAAAGACAATGCATTTAGTAATTGCACACCTCTTGCCGTTTATCCACCTTACATCCTGCGATCTGCAGCCCTGGCCAGGTGGAGAGACACAGCTCAGGGTTTGAATATTGAGTTTCCACCCCTATATCCTCTGGTTTGATTCAAGCCTCTCCCTCACTCTCAGAGACAGACGGCTTATCCGTGTAGCCGCTGAAGAGCCCAGGGAGGTCCCCCAGCCGCAGTGACAGCGTGTGACAGCAGCTGTGCTGGGTACCCTCGCTTGTGCTGGCTTCACAGAGCTTAAATGCAGAACCACAGTTTTGGGTGCTGATCATGGGATGTTACGGGGCTAGCACATCTAGACTCTCCTTTAGAAGTCCTCTGTTTGGTGACTGAACGATAAAATAACACTAAAAATTTTTTTTAAATCTGAAAGAAAAAAAAAATGCTATTTTTGAAACAACTGTTTGAGGAGCCATGAGGCTTGCCTTGAAACCCAGTCTTTAGTGTCCTGTGACTTACCTTTCTAATGAAGGTTTTATTTACTAAAAGTTCCTAACCCTGAAGTCCACCAGGCAAAAAAAAAAAAGTCCTTTTTCCCTCTATTTGCAAGAAGTGTTTCTTCTTAATTAATGTTTAAACCAGCTCCTTTACTTGAGCAAAAGTGCAAGGAACTCTTACGTCTTTTTAAAATGCATCATTTGTCCTATTTAAGGTTTCAGGCTCTATATAACTATACTCCTAGGAACGAAGATGAATTGGAGCTCAGAGAGGGAGATGTCATTGATGTGATGGAAAAATGTGATGATGGATGGTTTGTGGGTATGTTTTAATTTGGTTGCTTTCTTCTTTTTTTTCCCCCTGACCTTTGTTGCCCTCTTTGTGTAGTGTCTTTTAAACAACTTGATTTTTGGCATTTCGTGTAATAAACTTGAACCTGGCTTTATCAGGAGAAATCCCAACCAAAATCCACTGAAGTTAGCAGGTGATATTGCACTTTTGTCTTTTAAAATTGATAGATGCAAATTGGCACATACCTCTGGGTTGTTGTACAGCAGTGTTGTCATTTGTGACACAGAAGGGACTATGTATTCCTCCTCTCTTTATAAAGGCCAGGTAACTTACAATTTACTCACACAAATACATCCACAGCATTGACCACTTGTGAAACCCAAGTATTACTGAACAAACAACAATTTCATAACCAGGCCTAGATAAGGTGGCTTAATCATTTCATAAACCCTCATGCACACAACACCTAACTTAATCATCTGACTGGTCCTTAATATTTCAAAAATTCACATTATTTAAATAGACTTGATGTTGTCGAAATTAAATTATTTCTATGTACCAAGAATTTTAGCACAGCTTTTAATCAGGCCTAACAATTTAATCAAGTATGCCTCTTCATTTGCATTTTGCTTCCTGCAGTTACACTTTGATAACCCTCACAAATAAAATTATATAGTATAAGGAACTGTAGATCTTTCTGGTTTTGCAATATTAAACATAAAAATTTTAAGGCCATGCTTACATAGTGATTTTCTGTTGTTATTCCCATCTTTCATCTATTGCTTCTAATTTCAGGAACCTCAAGAAGAACCAAATTCTTTGGTACTTTCCCTGGAAACTATGTCAAGAGGCTGTGAAATTTTTTTTTTCTACTTATTTATGCTGCATCTCTGCAACACATCTGCATAAAGCTGCTAGAAAACATGCTACGCTGGCCTTCTGTTTTCTTGCTTGCAGTCTCAAATAGAGGCCATCTAGTTCATCCTCATCCCATCCCACCTGCCAAACCGTTCCAGCAGTATTACAGCAACGACCACAGTGTGAATAACTAAGCTTTTCTGAGACAAGAGGAATCATTTGAACATTTAAATACTCCCTGCTTTAAAGTCTTTTCATGTGAAACACAATAGGAAAAGCCTGATGACAGGTACACAGATGAGTTGCCATGGGGGGTAGGGGGGAAGGGGGAAAAAAGTATTCTTGGTTTGAACATTTGTGGTACTACATGAAGTCTGGTGGGATTTTTTTCAGCATGCATGTAATACCGGGGAAAGTTGCTGTTTACTATTTTTTAAAAGATTGGTTTTACACATTTTTATTAGCTTGGCAGCATTTGTTGCTTCCACATTGCTGTGTCACGGGTTTGCCTATTGTACTGGTTTACAATGTATGACAAACTATAATATAGATTTTTTTGCCTGCACTTGTATGCTGTAACAAATGCACAGTGATCGTAAAATCTCAAGCGAGCAAAGTGAAAAATGGAAGAACTGCAAGTGTTCTGAACGGGTGCAATGGTATTGGCTAAATCTTTTTTCTTTTTTTCCCCTAATGAAAAACTGTAGTAGACCTGTAGTGTTTTCTGTTAAAAGGTAAGAAGTACAAAAGGCACAAAGACATGGGAAAGAGGACTTAAGGAAGAGACAGACAATGCTGTAAGCATAGACAATGATAATGTGCTACTGATGTCTGATATTAAATGGTTGTAATCAAAATGTTGTAATAGTAAGCAACATGAAGTGTAAAAGGTTAGTGTTTTTACTTATCAGGAATTTAAAGAAGCAGGAAGTAAACAGTGTTAGTGCAAAGGGTTGTTGGGTTTTGGTTTTTTTCTTTCCTAACATAGCCACCTGAAAAATATTCACAAGCATCATGTACTGATTTATTTCACTATATATGTGTATGTATGTTAATGAAACCCAAGTTACACATTCTTTTTAGGAATTTAGACAGAAAAAAAAGTCACAAGTGTTAAAACTGATATATTTTAGAGGTGTTGGGTTGGTTTTTTTTCTGAATGAAACAAGTATTTGAAAACATACATTTTCCATAAGCAAAGGTAAGCATAAATAGCAAATGACATTAAGGCACAGGATGATAATGACTATGGCTTTATAAAAATAAAAATTCAGATCTGGTTTCTTCAGCACCTTATAGATGGCAAAAGCTTCTGCTGCATTTTTCATGGGTAAAGGATCAAAATTATCAAAATGTATGTAGTCTCTGTAGCATTTTGTACATAAGTTTGTTTTTTTGTACAGAGCCATTTGGTTGTTGATTTTTAAAAAATTAAGTTTCTTATTTGCCCTCTTCACATACAGAACATTTCAATGCGTTTTTCTTTTCTTGCTCTGTTTACCATAAGCACATCTGGATAGTGCAATTCTGTAAGATAGCATTTTATGCAAAATTTTATTAATTAAAATATGGTTTACCAGCCAAATCTAAATGTACATATGTCTTTATTACTGAGAAAGGTCATTAAGGCAAAGGTAAAGAAACATCTTTGTGCAGCATACCTTTATTATTGCAGATTTCATGGCAAAAGCTTTATATTCAAAGGCTTTCAATTTTAAACTAGGTCTGCATGCAGCTTTGCTGTGAGATTAATACTATCTTTGATGCCATTTATGATTGAAGACTTAAATATCTGTTGCCTGTGATATTTAAAAAGTACTGTTTCTACTCTGTATCTGATTTTAGAAAAATGCAGGTTTTTCATACCTGGCTTTCAGGTAACTGACTTTGAATTCCTACAAGCAAAAGGTCTCTGTGGTTTTTTTTCTTGAATAGACTTCTAATAAATTTTGCTTGGAGTACAAAACTGTTTTCCCCCATCATTTTTCCAAATACAGATAACTTATCACTTGAGTATTGCAAAGTGCTTAACTCTTCAAGCTGATATGCAAATGGTTACACCTTGTACTTACATACCCCTCATCGAGCATACACCAGTTGTATATAGGGGCAACTAGCACTGCCCACACAGCTCTCAGTTGGTCCACTTCTGTGTCATCCCTGAAACACCTGAATGCAAAAGCAACGTGATGGACTTTCTGCATAGAGTGTGCCAATTTGAGATGATTTTTCTCTTGCCAGAACCACCCTTCACACAGAAACACAAAGGTGAAACACACAATGGCAAACCCTTTATACATGCCAAAAGTTCCTACATCCTAATTCTTCAACAAAACCAAAACGAGAACTCCCGTGTAAAATGACAGCACAGGAACGAGAATTAAGGAAAACACTGGGTTTTTGGGGGAACATTTTACACGTGGGATATCTCTGTCTGGCAAGGAACAATTGTCCAAAAAAAACTTGGAACAAGAAGCAAAGCAGGTTCTGAGTTTTGGGTGGGGGCTGTGTTTGGTTGTTTGTTGAATTTTTCTTCGCTGCCTGATAGCACAGTTACTGCTGGCACCTCAGAGTATCTCTTTGGTCCTTCTTTAGCATGCCATGCTGGCCATTCCTGCCAGGCTGCTTCTTCCCAAATCCTGTGCACAGAAAGAATCCAGTACAACAGCAACCTGCATTTGGATGGGAATAATCCATTTCCTCAATTCTCATTGATGCTTAGTTTTGTCTTTACAATTGCTGGGCTGGAAAATAGTCTTCTATAAAAACTAGCCTAATGACACCAGCTGGTTAGTATAGTCTCACTAATATAAAGAAATTCTGGATAGTTAAGGGTCTGAGTGGTTAAGGGGTGAAACAGAATCCTCTGCTAATTGCAAAGTGAATGAAAAAGGGGAAAATGTAGGCCATTGCGATGAGAATAGCAAGTTGTTGACACGTCAGGAGAAGATTGTAGTCTTAATGTTTTAGTCAAAACGTAAAGAAATATTTAAGTATATCCAGGTAAACATAACATACTCAATTCTGCTAAGTCTGCTGAAATCCCAACTGCACTATTTAAGGAACAAATGAAAGGATTGTTTTACTTTCCTTGTATAAGCCCCTATAAAATCAGGAAGGACACCCCACAGGACTAGGTGGTGCTTTGTCCTAAAAGCTGGAGCAAGAGAGACCTGGAGAATTAGAGACCAGCCAGTTAATATCCAGGAAAATATGAAAACAGATTAATTTAAAGCCTCAGATATTCACTGATTTTTCTGGAAAATTATTTATCAAACCTAATTCCTTTTCTCTTGTCAGCATATGTAGCATGCTTCTTGATTTCTATAAGGAATTTCCTTTAATGCCATGAGTTGGCAGCTGAGTTTGCAGACTAAGGAAAGTCAGTACCAGTGCAATAAAATCAAGTCTGTTGCAGAGTTGCACTACATTACAGACAAATAGGTAACATAACCACAGCATCCCTAAAAAGAGTTGATTTCAGTACCTACCCTGCAGTGAATGTATTTGCTGTCGAGGCAAAGGCTTCCTAAAACAAGAAAGCCCACAACATACCAACAAGCCAGGGAGACTAATGCATGAGCAGTTCAGGGTAGTGATCTATATCCCAAACTAAGCAAAGGGTCATCCTAGCAGGTCTCACATTCTGTCACCCGCGCCAAAGCAAAGCATGGTGTCATTCCGCGATGCCTGGTATTTACTAGTTGCCTTTTAAATGCTGATATACAGAACCCGGACAGGAACACGAGGTGCTTCCTGTGCATTTGAAAAAGCAGTGCATGAGCCCATGGGAAGCTGGAAACATGAAGTCAGTAGCTCTAGAAAGACCTTAGGTCATTGCTAAGTATAGTCCCTTACAGCATTAATAGTTACAGGGTGAAACCCTGCCTTTGCTCCAGTTAACAGCAAACTCCTTTGAAGTCAACAGGTCCCACAGTATTGGCAATAATTTCTGTGTTAACTTGAAACTAAAATTGCACAAGAGAGAAGCACTAAGACAACTGAATGTCCAGTTTGGGTTGGTTTTGTTATATTGAAAAGTATGAGTGCATGCAGAGACCAGAAACCTCTTCTTTAACTGCTCCCCCAAACAAAGCTGAGCAGATAGTTCCCTTTTTTAGTACCTAACTGACAAGTTAGCTTTTAAAAAAAAAACCTGTTTTATCCATTAGAAGCCCTTGATACAACCAGCAGATATCAATCAGACCAATACCTGAATCCATCCATTTTACAGAACAGGGAACTGACAGACCAACACAACGGAAATTGGTACCTTATCCGTACACAGTAAATAGGGATGCTGAATTTAATAAGACTTTCTCCTGCAACTTTGTGGATAATCAATCAACACCATGCCATTTATTTGACTGGATGCAAAAAATGCCATTTTACTTTTATCTCCCCTGTAGTGGCCAGATAGTTAAGTTCCCAAGTCCTCGCTAAAAATTGCCCAGTAGAATCTATTTTTCTCATCAACATAGTGAAGTCATATTCCTTTGAAAATTAAAAGTATTTTTACACACATCTATGCAGAATATGACAGAAATCCACTGAAACAAAAGAATTAATGAATTCCTGCTTGTACTTCCCTGAGTCAGAAACTTTAGGCCAAAGGAAGTGATACTGGTGACTGCTGGGCTCTCATTTATGGGTTTTGTGTCACCTCTGAAACAAAAAAAAATAGCAGAAGCTTCTAGTTAATATGGGGTGATGAAACCAGGGAAGAACCTGAACAATCCTGCAGGTACAACTTCTAGTGCAAATGTACTGTAAATAGTTACACTGCTCAGCTGCACCCAGGACTCTCAGCTCCTGTTTCATTTGTATCAATGAGAATCCCATATATAATGTATTAAGAAATATGCCTTTTGATATTTAAATTTTGTTTCCTCAGGTCACAAAGGAGCAAAGTTTTGTGGTAACAGGTGGTTTTATACTACAAAAAAGTAGAAAGCATTCTTATTAAAATAGCTTTAGTACCTATAACAACTATCCCATACCAATTTTTTGAGAAACCTTTGTATCATGATGTCATATCTAATTACAAATCAGGAGCACAGAGGGTTCCACTACATCAGAATGGCATTACATCACAAGTGACACCAGGGCAGGGAGGGGGGGAATTGCTGACTGACAACCAGAAATGCGTTGCTATCCTCAGTACAGACACTCACACGTGAACAATTCGTGTTTCAGGCTGCCAACACAAATAACAAACTTAGAAGCCATTATTTCATCACTCGCATAAACGAATAGCAAAGTAATCCTCCTACATTTTCCATCCATCAGATAAATCAGTAAACCACTTTAAAGACATCCCAAGAATAATGTAATTATTTATTTCTACCAGTGAAGAATTACCAGAGAGTTACATGCAGCGCCTGCAAAAGCAGGGGTTTCACTTCTCTCTCACAAGCCAATGTTTGCCTTTGCAAGAGAGGGCCCAGTATTCACATGTGTCCACTTCGGGGGCTGAGCTCTAGCTCCAAGTGACTGGAAGAGTTGCTATTTAAATATCTTAAAGGATCTGGTCCTTTAGGATTGTTTTGGCCATCTTACATTAATATAAAACAGAGTAATTTTATCTCAAGACTTTCTACAAGAGCCACTTAAGAATCAAAGAAATAAACTGCTCTATTAAAATAATCAGGCCTTCAGTCATTTGCATTGAGATTTTTTTCCCTCACCCCTGAGTTAAACATACGAGTGAAACCAGCCCTGCGGATGGGGAACGCTGAGGAGACTGAACATGTCGTTCTAAGTGGGTCATCGCGCTGCTTCTGTCGCTGTGATTTGCTAGATAAACCCCAAGCATGCAGTGACCCAACTCATGCTTCCCTGGGTTAGTGCTCCAAACTGTAATGTGAAACATGTACAAATACCAGCTGGTTTAATACCCGCCAGAGGCTTTTCTTACACTACCACAGATTCATCTGTTATAGATAGGGGGTTTTTTCACACGTAACTGGAAGTATTTGAACAGGTGAGAATGAGCCCTTCCCTCCTTACACCATAAAAGAGGACAAATGAATGTGCCCAGTACATCTGGGGTAGTAGAGAGCAATATTTATATGCCATGGAAGAGTTCAAGGAACTATTTATAGATTCATTTCATCTGCTCCTGCAGCCAGCTCTGAGGTACAAGACATAAAGCAGCACACAACACAATCTGAAGCAGAAAGTATGAAAGTCATATGCTATCACAGGGAAACCCCCAGGACACACAAAAAACCCCTCTGCTAGCCACCAATCCATACTTACATTCTGAAACAAGCATACTGCTACAGAGGGGTGCAAAATTTTTGTACCTACCATTTCAGTCAAAAGGAGTTTTAAAGAAGAGTGGTCGAAGAAAGAAATTGGCCAAACCTAGATCAGCATCAGATAATAATTTCTGACCATCACAGCTTTAATTACAAAACTTCTGGGGTTTAAGCTGTTACAGAAAACTGACTTTTCAATTGCACACATCACTGATAAATTCTGTGGATAGTACCCTGAAATTACTGTTAACTATCCAAACTTTCTCCCTTCTTTGCGACACACACTTCATTTGTTTATCTATTTCATTGCAGGGTCACAAACAGTGCAAGCTTCAAGACAAGAATCCTGAAGGCAGAAAACCTGCAACTTACTTGTACAGCATTCATGCTAAGATATCCTTGGTCCTTTAAGGTCTTAACCATTGCTTTAATGCAAGGGGGAAAACCACCACTAAATTAAAATAAATTGTGTCACTTATAGACATACCCTCACAGATACATCCTGTACCTCAGATACAGAAACAGCAGATGTTTAAACCCCCTCCACTCAAAAAAAAACCAAAACAAAAAACCCAAACCAAACAAACCAACCAAAAAAAACCTCCCTAAAACCACAACAAAACACACCAAAATCAGAGAGGTGGGGTGGTTACTAGTGGAGAATGATATCCCTAATACACTGCTCTGAGGCAGACAAGACCAGGGAGAGCTGTTACAGGCCCTAGAAACAGGATACCTGGCCATTTTTTGGAGCCAGCCTTGTCAACCTTCTTCCTTCACCACACACGTCCTGTACTTCCATGAATGATAGCTCCCCAGGAAAGTCTTAGAAAGGTAACTATTACAGTCAGACCAGAATAAAAAGAGAAAAAAGTATGATCAACAGGGGAAGATACAAATAGCTAAGGCAAGCCCAAAGAAATTCTCCAGGTTCTATAGGCTTGCCCACCCTGAAGGGCATGGTTTTAAGCCCAGACAGAAATTTGACTGTCCTGGTTTTAAGCCCATCTGGAAATTAAGAACCATGCAGCCGCTCACTCAACCCCCACTACAGCAGTGACCCATCCTACTTTTCCCTCCTGTTCTACCACTCCTTCTCTTCCTGTCAGCTCCAGAGGCAAAAGTACTATTGAAAGAAAGGCAGACATCCATTGAATATGAAATATTTTACTACTGAAAAATACTGCAATTCTGTTTTATTCCGTTCAAGCTCTCACACTCTGGCTCTTGCCTTATCCAGAGGTCTACAAAAAGATCTCAGCATCTTGACATCATTACTGAAATACAGAACTTCCAAAGATGAAAAGGTCTCCTGCATCAGGCCATAAAACTTATGTTAGCTAACAGCTCCCACAGCTCGTGGAATGGAGTTGGTTAGAAGATCCTGACTTTAAACATTCTGGCATTCCCTCAAGTGAGAAGACTTTAGCAAGTTACTTTTAAGCTCTGAGAAGTGCTAACCAAGAAATTGCTGAAATGCAATGGATAGACAGGAGGGGGGAAAAAACCAGTCTTAGGGAGACTATATTTTTGCGTTTCTGAAGACTTTTTGGTTTTCAGGGGTTTTGGTGTTTGGCTTGCGAGCTGATATTTTTTTGGCTGGAGGGCATTGGTGGTAAGGATTGCAAGCAAAACCATTTCCAGGTCCTTATTTCCAGAGAGATTTTTGTTAGGAGAGTTTACTCACATTTCAAAGCGCTACCTGTAAATACCATGATTTACCTGTCTTCACATCGTAGAATGAGGATTACCCTCATGAAAAGCCATGGAGGAATTACAGCCAAATTCTGGCCTGGATTTCCACAGTACCAGAAAACATCAAGAACAAAATTTCCCAGCTATGGTACAAACTACATTAACTCCCCACATGCTGGAGTACAGCAATAGTGGATAGATGAACACCAGTTTTAAGACTCTTTGTGGGTATGCGTATCTCTCATTTTTCACACCTACCATTTCTTATATAATCTATTACATGTTGATAAAATGTGCAGTTTGTCCTACTTAGGTTTCTTGCTAGTTTTGTCCTTGCTGCAGTTCACTGGTTTTCACAATACAGCCAGTTTTTGCAAATGTTTTCTCAATTCTGTGCCCTTACCCCTACATTCACTGAACAGAATCAAGCAAATAGTCCAGTCAGGGCAAAGTGTGAAATACACAATTAGTTACTTTCATTCAGTATTTTCTTTTGCTGATCAGAAACTAATTCGTGGACATGAACAAGCTGCCAGTGTCCTTTAAACAAGCAGAAAGAAATCAAGATAGTAATGGGGAAAATATTTTCAGTATTTAGCTACGTTTAAGCATTCTGCTTGAGTAACTAGAGTGTGCGTCAGGACCCGAGGACCCAGCTTTGTGGCCAGCTATATTCTGAAGCTGCTAATCTCTGGCTCAGGGCCCACCTTATACTTAAAACAGAATACAATATTTGTCTTTCAGCTGTTGCCGTTTGTCATGACCCAATAAACATGGCTAACTCTTCCATAGCAACTGCTGTTAAAATGCTAAACCCAAGCCACAAAGTAAAAGAAAAATAGATGCTGAATACAGTACTTTATGGAACATAAAACAACAATTGTATATTAAAAGACATTCTGAAGCCTGTTTCTAAGAGACAAATGCTCGGAAGTTTTGGCACTTGGACTACAAGTGACTGTGACCTAACATGTGATCTCACATGTGATCTCATCATTTGTTTGTGTATGAAGTCTTATCTCTTGGGAGACCACAAAATAGGTCAAGGTATTGATCTAGAGGTTTGACACATGCTTTGAAGAAACACTTGACTACTCTGTAGTTAGAAAAAAAAAAAATCCATATATTTTTTCAGGCTTAAGGCAGAATGAACTTTTGTTTTCCCTTCCTCTTAAGCCTCCCAGAGGTCTTGGGTCAGTAGACTAACACAGAACAACTGTAAATACCTATTACCAAGGAAGTCTTTCTCTCACAGACACAAATGCACACAAGCTCACAGACAGGGGTTGACAGAAAAACCTGTCAAGTACAGCGATACAGAATGAGCCACGGTGGACCATGGTCCAAATCCTTATGGTCTCCTGTTGCTTACACACCTCCAAAAACCTGTAGCCAGCCCCAGGGAAACACCAGACACACTCTCAGTGGCATTCACACAGCTGGAGTACAGTTGCATATAAGCACTTTGCTCTGCTGTATTCGAGGAGCCCCATGCAAGAGCGCTATTTTACAGCCAAGGATAAAGGTGTGGTTAAAAAGAACTGCTTAGAATGAAAACTAGGAGAAACTTCAGAAGACGACCCAGACAGGATGAGCAGCTCTGCCTCCCACTTTATTTCTGTCTTTCATAAATGTATTTTGTAGATAGTCATAGCATTCCCAGACTTTTATTATCTGTTATTTACAATTTAAGACATTCTCAATACATCAAAAGATAATAATTTAAAAATTGTAGACGGAAAAAAAAAATCAAAATCTTATAGCAGGAATAAAGTACAAATCACAACCACACAGGGATAAGCATTTTCTTCTTAACCAAGAAATCACTGTTCTTTTCTTGACACTTCAGATCTTTTTCCAGATATAACTTTCACTGACAAAAATATACTAGAAGAAGGGAGAAAACATACATACACACAAGTGTTTCCATGGGGAGGGACATACACTATAGACAGGATCTTTATTGACAGTTTTACCACTCCAAGAACAAGCTCTCTTTTGTTCTAATAGTAATCTAGTAATTACTCTCTCCAGTATTCTAATAATTACTAGACAAAATGCTATTTCAGAAGCACTGCTACTACCTCCTGCCTGATGGGTTCCTCTAGTCACTCACATTATACTATGGATCTGTTCTTAGTCTTGAGTTTGCAAAATTCTCTGCAACTTTTATTACACCTAGTGCTACCAGCTCCTTCTCCAGCAGCAGCATGTGTGAGCTCAATACATTCATTTTCCTATAACCTTTTACCTTGATTAGTTAAGGAGAAGAAAAAGGTTAATTATAACTAACATAGAAGGGACATACCACAGCATTTTTTGCCAGTTTTAGTCTGTGAATAGTGTGGATACAGTAATTCATATCCCATGAATGAGACTTGAATAGCAATTACAAAATACATGCCTGAAAAGAAAGGATGCAATGCCTAAGGAAGAGGTACACAGCAGAAGCTGATTGCGTCATGTCTGAAACACAGCTGGCCAACAGCTTATAAGTATCCAAAATTACCGCTATGTGCTAAATTCCAATTTAGCATACCCCTTTGGAAGGCCTCATGATACCTCCATCACTTCCACTGCCCGTTTCCCGGGTCCTAATCACCTTATTTCCTCCAGAAAGTCAGATAGCCTCTTCTTTTCTGTGTCCTGCCAATACTTGACTTGTATCATGCAACCCAGCACAAGAAGAGATGTATGGTTAGCTACCACTGGCATACTAACAGCATCCAGGCATGTTTTGGCCTACACAGACACAGGCAATAATAATCTAGTGGTAAATGTTTACCTTTTACACGTAAGGTTTGGGAAGAACAAGAGATAAGTGTCTTGATGCCACTTGATCTCTTCACTACCCCTTTAGTAAATATAAGCTTTTCTCTTGAAAAGACACAGTTGAAGTTTCCATGCAGCAATAAAAGATTACATAGCTAAACACATAGAATCACACATTAAATCAAGAAATAGGACTAATTGTTGTAGAATAAAAAAATGAGACTTTGCTTTTAATAGAGGCAGTGCTGGGTGTCTGAAGAGGTATGTTATTGTTCTTGCAGGTACGTGTCATTGCACACCTAATGAAGTATTTGGACTGTTTCCTGAATACTGCTCTATAACATACCTCATGAAAGAGGTTCTATAAATCTAACAACTGCTGTGCATTATTTTTTCAGGTAATGTCTAATGGCAAGCACATCAGAGAGTTGTGTAACAGCCAGGTTATGTTGTTCAAAAAATTATGTAAGTGCCAGCATGTTAATTTATGAAGCATACTGGACTTATCTGCTGGCACAGAGCCTTGCTAACTTCATTCCAACTTTAGTCCTTTGAAATGAGCTTATCTCGTTTCCAATGCCAAAATGGGCTTTAATTTTAAACAAAAAAGGCATCAGCTTGCCAAATTTGGACATGACGTTTGACTGCAGCTATTAAAGGGAGCAGAACCACTGATGAGTGAATGAGCTGGAAAGAAAAACAACTCTTTCCTCAGTCAGCTTTAAGATTCTCCATCAGAACTTCTACAGGCTGTCAGAACTGAAGAGCAAACCCTTTTCCATACACAACAGGAAAACACAGCCTCTCAGAAAACATTCCACTCTCATAAAATTAATTGTGACATTTGAGAAATGCAGCAATTAAGCACAAGAAACCAATAAAGGCCGACAAATTCCTTTCCTAGTCACAACCATAGCTAACCCCCTGCAAAACAGGTAAAATTGAAATAATATGACAGAAGAGACACTTCAGAAAACCAGTGCAATAATCAGAACCTCAGCAACACAGATTGAGAGTCAATACATGCATATGTCAGTTTGCAAACACAGAGTTGCAAACAAAGGGTATAGACATGAGTTTTCAAAATTAAGGTGAGCAGTACTTTAGTGCCTTAATGGGACAACAGCATCTCATTCCATTCAATATACTCCTTTTTTAAAACTCTAGTTATTATTTTATAAATGTCCCCAACTCCTCCTTTACATTTTTTGAAAATTAAAAGGAAAACAAGGGAAAAAAAATCAGTGCACAAATATCAGATGAAAGATGAAAACCAAGTACATCTGTAATTAAACAACTTTTGAAAAGAAAAGATTTCAATTTTTATTTTGAATTTGCTTAGAAGTTTATGAAGCAGCTCTGAAACATAGCATTTCACTAAAAAAAAATTACTTTCCACTTATTGCCTGGTTAATTTAGAACAGATCCTTAATGTGGGCTTTTAAAGGCTCTAAGACACCTACTCCTTACTTGCTGAGTAGGAAGCTTCTTGAA
>VZTA01020380.1:100309-142113 GCA_013398855.1 Mohoua ochrocephala
CAGGGACCTACTGGGAGAAAAATTAAGAAAATGACATCCAAAAATATTCTGATGTGAGGTAAGAAGCACGCCTTTTACTAGCAACATGGGAAACAAGGCCATGCCTTGGGCACAGGAGTTTGACTGTCCAAAGCTACAGAGGTGGCATGGTGGGCAACGATGGATTTGTGCACCATGCTACTATTCCAATGCCTAACTTGTGATCCCAGCTCCCAAATCTCAAAAAGTTGAGTGACACAAAGAAATTTGACACAGCTTCCCCCTCCCTTCAATTTTTGGGGGAGGAGGCAGGTGGAAAAGAGTAGTTGTACTCTTTCAGATTGCATTGGATAGAAAAATAACATTCGACACAGAAATCAAACGAAATATCAACCTGGAAAGCAAAAAGTCTGCTTCAAACATTTGGGCAGTCATACTATAAACCAAAAGACTACATTATGATTCTGAGGAGGCTAGTTTATACATGAATTCATAGCACAGCCATTAAATTCAGAAGGTGCATATTTGCAGGTAAAAAAAGTTGTAACGCAACTTATAGTGCAACAAAACAAAAAAATCTATTAAAAATACTTGTTTTCTTGTATGCAAGCTTCATGGCACTAGGGGAAAAAAAGAGGAAATGGCACACTGCTTCATATTTAACAAAAATCTATTTTCATAGCTACAACTATTACGAAAGAAAATCTGATGCCCTAAAACCAGAGAGAAAAAAAGAAAATGTTCTTTACTGTACTGAAAGGAATATACCTTTGTCAGGTGGATAGAAGGCTCTGGCTTCAATCCAGCTCAGCTGGGCATTTTGGTCTAGTATGTAAAAACAGAAGTGCTCTAGGTAGATAAACCAAAAAAAATGTACACGTACGATGTAAATGGGTGAAGGACTTTCTTAAAAGCAGTCACTGAAAAGGAACTAGGAAACGACCTTACGTGGCAAGCATCAAGCCAGTATTGCCTTTCAAATCTTTTCTTCTTCTTTCCCCTCTCTAATTACAAAAAGGGGGAAAAAAAAAAAAAAGCTGAATCTGGGGAACATCAGTAGAACAGGATCTAGCAATTGCTGTCCAGAGCAACAGCACCTTGGAGAGCAAGTCACCCTTCCAGCAAACCAGGCAGAAAAAAAAATTATTCCTTGAGCAAGAGGTCAGCATCATATATGTATATGATTTCCACTGAAACAGGGAGCAATCACCTGCCTAGAAAAAGGTTAAACCTACCCTGCCCTTACGGATGTCTAGAAAGATTTGTAGGGCCATATGAGCAAATCTCAGTATAGTGTAGAAACATGAACAAATTTTACAGACACTTAAGCAATCCCAAATCTGGGTTTCTTAAAAAAAAACAAACAACAACCAAATAAAAACCTCCACATCCAAAAAGTAAGCCTGCACATTAAAATATAAATCAATAACTTAATAATGGTAATTTGGAAGGAGTCTCTCCGGTGAACAAGTTATACAAGCATAAATTTTGACACTGGAAACTCAGAGCTTGGTTATACTGTTTGACCTTACATTGAAATTTTTCTGTTTCAAAATCATTTTCTACTGAAGTGCATTGCAGGATTCAATATTTGAGATTGCCAGTGTTCAGAGAAAAAGAAAATGCAAATTGCACACGAAAGAACTCTTTAAATGAATACATCTAGTATGTTATTCATTCCCAGCTGCAAATCAAAACACACTACAGGATTCACTAGGAAAAGAGGAGCAAAAAAAAGGAGTACCAAACATGCAAGGCATTTTCACTCAAAACAGATAATCAGGGAAGAGGAGAAAAGGTAAGAAACTGAAGTACTATTGGGTGATAAATTCTGACCCTGAACGCACACAGTGTAATCAGGATGAACCCTATAGTGGCAATTTATTGAAGGCATGTACTGAACCAATCT
Source organism: Mohoua ochrocephala (assembly GCA_013398855.1). Classification (NCBI taxonomy): domain Eukaryota; kingdom Metazoa; phylum Chordata; class Aves; order Passeriformes; family Acanthizidae; genus Mohoua; species Mohoua ochrocephala. Next base: position 102,198 of record VZTA01020380.1, read on the forward strand.
CAAAACATGTCAGGACATATCAGAGTATATACACTACTCATAAGGAATGAGAGGATTTTTTTCCTCAACTTCAAAATATACAAAAGTATTTGAGCTACCAAGACTGAGATACCACTGACCTAAACACCTGCCTTATTTCTTTAAATGTGCCTATCTTCCCTCACATTCCTAATGTAAGCTGTGGCCCCACCAGCTGACTGTCACCCTGCAAGCTCTTTGTGATACAGATATCCTTTCTGACGGGTCACTTTGAAAGAGTCACTACTATGTGTTTTGTTCTGATCAGGATGTGAATTACACTTTAATAACAGAGGATATCTTTGAAATACTCTTGACAAGAATATAGTTGCAAAAGCCTCTGATGAACACTACTATCTAATAGCAAGCCACAAGTAAAGGACAACTACCTTAAAAAAGCTAAGATTTCTACAAAGGAAAAAAGACATCATCACCTAATACCGCATTTCTCTTCCTCAGTATGACAAATATGTATGACATCAGTCCAGATTTTTCAAGGCATTAGGACTGGTGCATGCCATGGTCTCAAGTGACTATCTAAAAAATGCAGCTGAAGGGCTGGGAGGACTTTCTAATGCAATAAATTATTACATTTCAAATAAGACAAGACGTGAAACAAGACCTTGAGAGGGAAATCCCCTTATTAATATTTCTGTTTACATGAACCAGAGTCATGTACAAAGTCAAAGCACTGCATTGCATAGCTGAATCAAACACCAGCAACATAATCAGCATGATATCAAGTGAGCAACAAGGTTGCTTTAAGAAACCAGAACGACGCTGCATCCCGAAGCTTACTGATTGTCGGGCTGAGGGGGACGCTAAAGCAGCAGATAAAGTTGATGCATTTGTTGTAAACTTTCCAGCATTCAAGCTTTATTTGTCCGAGTGTGATACTCCCCTCTGTGGGTGGAGAAGCCGAGGGACTGGCTGACGTCACCCAAAGAGTAGGGATAAAGTGCAGTGCCCACAGCTTTGGAATGAGTAAAACTTCTTAGGAGGTATAAAAGGTCGGCTGCCCTGTCCGGCAGGTGCTCTGCTGACAGCAACCTTCCTCCTACAGCTCAACTCCTCACACAGACCCAAGGGAAAAAGAACAGTAACCAAGGAAAATCGGTCCACAATGCCACAAAATGTTATTCTCCAAGGACCGTCACCCTGGGGATTCAGGCTCTCAGGAGGAATAGATTTTAACCAACCCTTAATCATAACCAGGGTATGTACTCTTTCCATTTCCTTTCTATTTATTCAATTTAATAGTTGCTGTAGATTTTTGTCCTTTACTTTTCTGGAGTACAGAGATGCAGACAAAGCTGTGAGTAGATTAAAAAGTAGCTGCTAGTTCTGAGGAGAACCAGCTGAATACTAAGAGTTTTTACAAGTTATGTGTGACACGTTTCTGTGATTGGTCTAAGAGACTTTAACTGCACTTCTACTTATGTCTCAAAATTAAATTCAAGTGCGTTGGCAGCAGAAAAACTCTGGCATGATTTCCCAGGCTTTCAAAATTACATTTAAACCTACTAAAAGCAAGACCTCACTTTTATGCTTTCCACGACTAGCCTCTCTGATCACTGAGGGAGAAGACTGCTTGGCAGCAGCTCCTCATGTCTGGGAGTTTGTGCTTTGCAGATTAATCTGACTCTTATTTAATTAAATCAAATTCTGTTTATTGCCAGCAAAGGCAACAATACCTGTTTTTACATATCTAGTGGTTTTCACTTTCATGAACATTAAATGAGTGAGTTATTAGAAAGTTATCCTGTCCTGCATACGAAAGAGATAGTTTTTTGGTGGGTTTTGCCATATTCAGAAACTGAAAGTTTACCTTGCCCCCCCTCCCCCAAGAAATGGCAAGAATTTGAGCCTTCATTCTTTTTCATGGATTTTGAGATATTAGCTGCAATTTAAGATACCAATTATTCAATCAATGTAGCATACAACACACTGTCAACTGCCCTGCATCTACAGATGAGGATCTACTCAAAAGACAGGAAACATATTTCGTTAATTTCCATATTCTGAAAATTGTGTTCAATGCATATCTGGCTAGAATTCGTTCTCCTTATATTTCTGCTGCTTTTCAGGACCTTAGACACACCAAATGTATGTTCCATGAGCCTCCAAATCACTATGCCTTTTTTTGTTTTGGTTTGGTGTTTTTTTTTCCTTTTTTTTTTAAAAGCCCCACGCTATGGCTCACTATATACACTATGCCTGCTATTGAGTAAACGTCATAAGCCTTGAGGGATGGATACCACTAGTGATGTCTTGCAGTAAATATGCTTCCAAACAAGATTCAGCAGAAAGTTTAAGGACTATCTTTTCACATATTGACTAGTAAAAATTAACTTAGTCATTCATTCCAGATTTATAAAAGCATAAAACATTTTTTGTATTTTAAATAGAAGTTAATCAAAATGCTATTATTTGACTGAATGTAGTTACATAACAAATACTCACAGAATATAGCAAAGCCTTTGGAGAAACACGAGACAAAAACATTGAATTAAAAAAAAAAACCTCTGGATGTTTTGGGGCCTTCATTGCCTTTTATGGGCCTCGAAAAGAAAAATAGTTTCCATTATCTCTAATGAAAAATATTTTAGCAGTGTCTGGTTTGTATTTTCTTTGTGTTTAGATTAAGTGCAATGAAGTTTAAAACTGCAATAACAAAGGATGTTACTATAAATATAACTTTCTAAAGAATAAATTACTTTGCAGTTGACTCATACCTACCAAATGCCTCATAAGACATTAGCCATTGGTTTCTGGCATGTTACAGAAATGCTCAAAATTACATTTCAAGTAATACAATGAAATAAATAAATAAATATTAAAAAAACAAGGCTACATTTGCTTAGCTCAGGCTTAGGAATATGAACAGTAAATTTGTTTAAAGTCAGTATTTTTGTTGCCACAGCATACATTTAGAAGAGTCCCTCGATAAGTATTCATGCAATACCCCTTAAGAAATAGAGAACATTTCACAAGAGTCACAAGTCTTGCCTCTTGGGGCCTAGGTGTTCCTTTTGTAAAAGTTATCATAAGCAGCCCATTCATGCTAGGCTTAACTGTGCTGACAAGAAAAAACTAAACAATAAATAGAAATTATTTTAAAATTTATTCTGAATAAAATAATTGGACAGGTGTTAAGACTGGTTGGCTATGTCCTTGTTCAACAAGAGACAGCTTTTATCAGGACTTATCAAGAGAGACAGACGATGTAAGAGACCATTATCCACCTGTCTAAAGAACAGATGTCACTTCAAAAGCTCAAATTGCTCTGTTGTTTTGACTGTTTCTAGCAAATACAAAACCCAAAGACCATGATCGCAGGGAGAGAGGAAGAACAGGAGGGGACTAAAAAATGACATTGTTCAAATTCTATTGTGGTCAGAAAAAATTAATTAACTACAAATACTGAAAACATTGAAACCCTTGGAACTTTGCATAGATGCAAAGAAATTGCATTAATGAAACTGATTACAGGAACCATTGAAACTTGTGCAGTTTGGAGAGAATGGTAAAATATTATCAACTCTAAATTTAAGTTCTATTTTATTTTTATGGACATTTACCAATCACAATGCAAGTATTCATATTAACTCAGTTTTATGTTTAGTCACTCTGTCTGCAGACATTCATAGCTCTCCTCAGAAAAAACAGAGCCTGAAATATTTATGATGCTGTAACGTGATAAGCTTTACAAGTCTATTATCAGATGCAGAGAGGTTTTCTTCAAAGTTTCATTGGACACATTGACCCTCATGTGGTTAAATAGTTGGTCCATGACAACATCTGAATGATCAACACATATTCTTGTATTTATGCAAATTCAGGATACCTGGGATACAGGAGTAACAGGCACACCATGCAGACATGGCCTGAAGAGAAAGGCAAAAATTTTCCCAAAGCAACAGCAGAATCTGCCTCGTGAAGCCACAACGAGCAAACAACAAATACTACAGTCATAACACAATTCTAAGTGTTCAAAATACACACTTAATGTGTCACTAATAAGTCCTTAAGATACAGTATCACTTACATTATTGAGGTACCCACAATATCATACCCATGATGTCTTGCACTGCACAACATGGTCCCTTTCTATAAAATGTAGTCTGAAGGGCAGGTGCCTTCTCTGCACCCTATCAGGCCTTGGCACATAGAGCTCAGCACCCCCAATCAAGGTGCTAAGGCCCAAGAGACACATCTCAGAAGCTTGGCAAAAATCAATTCAGCCAAGGAATAGGAAATACAGACTCCCCTTCTGTCCTTGCTCCCACCAAATGATGGTAACCCCATTCAAATGTGTAAGTGGTATCACTGCAGCTGCTGACAACTTATAAAACCCAAGGGATTTAGCAGCAGCACAGAGCAGGGCACGTTCTTCTAGCAGTACAGCTGCAGGGGAATGTACTGTGCTAGACAGATACGCTACTTTATAAGGCAGGATCATTATCTCAGTGCTTTGCTGCAGTATGTCACAGGTACAGCAGATGATTTGTTGTGACGTGTAAAAAACATAATCTGCAGAGTAACCTCTGTAAGGGTTATACAAGCTAACTCTTGAGAGGGAACCAAGAATGGCTGGGTTTGCCCAGTTAGGTGTTACAGCATCAACAGTCACATTGAAACACGAGGAATTCTGCTGCAGTTTGTCACTGCAAACATATTCACAACATGCTAAGCCAAGTCAGGAGCAATTCCACATTGAAGGGAGAAGAATGATCATACCTCTAACCCCTGTCTTATTATAGTGGTATAAGCGGTCTCAGTATTGATAATTTACACTTGCAGCTGTTGAAGTTTCAGAAGCAGACAATTTTTGAGATTTCAGACTTAGAATTTATGAACAACTTCCTCGATTCATATTCAAACAGATTATTCAGGCACCTTCCCACTTTGTTAAGCACACAATACACTAGTCCATGCTTTTGAAGGGTTAGGGTGTAAAAGCCTGCAGCTGGCTACAAGCACCCATTTGGAAAGTTTGCCTGACTTGATAATAACACCTACACTGAAGTTTGTTACAGAGATATCAAAAATAAGTTTACATGCCGGAATGCAGAAAAAGACCTCACAAAACAATCTCTTCGATCATTCAGACCAACCTAATGGAGATGGAAAGACTCCCTTTCACTGATTTTTGCCATTATTTCAATACTAATACTGTGCAACTCACATCAAAAAGAATTTCTATTTGGCTTTTATGTTGACAGTAGCGTCCCCTTCAGAGACAAGTCTGCCAGCTTCACCAAAGCTGGGGTTCAGAACATGCTGGAAGTACACTGGGCAGCTTACTCTCTTCCTTTGCTGGAAAACTGTGAAACACCAGAGCTGAAGAATGTCTCCATAGCATGTTTTCCAGTTGAGACAACACGTGCTTTCGCTGTAGCAGAACCCATAGCGAGAAAAATTCTCTCCAACAGCTTTTTCACTTAATACACGCCACAGATAAAAGAACTGCTTTTGGAAATAAGACTAAATTGATGTTTTTGTCCTTCACACTGGGATTCATTTACTTACAAATAAGCAGCTAATGTTACTTTGCATGACTCAACTTGTCCCTTCTGCTGTTCGAGAGCTGAATTTCAGACGCTTATGTGCTACACGCATCAATTTCATGTTGCTGTCTAGGAAATCAAGAGTTGCCTATAATGGCAATACCCACATAAGGGACCAAAATCCCACTCAGTGACCTAAGACCTATTGTGTATGTGGTATGTGTTAAGTGCAGTGGCAGGAGAAGTCACCTTTTGCAAATAGAGGCCTGCAATTCTAGAACAAGCTCCAGTAACATCCAAGGTCATGGCCTCTCTACAATAGTTATTTTAAAGCAAAATTATTTTGCATTTCAATTATTTTAACAACCATACAGAAGATTGTCATCTTGACAAAAAACAACAAAAAAAGCAAGCATAGAAAGATAAGCTTAGGGCTATTTCTGTGAATGTCACAGATGGTGGTACATTTACATAAGGTATGAATTGCACCACACAGACCACCATGAAGGATCAGGGCCACTGTCACTTAAATGTCATGGAACTTATAGCTAAGCACTTTAAGGAGTTCAGCAACACAATTTCTTAACAGTTCTTTTCTTCTGCTGGTGTTGTTAAGAGGAAAACACAACTTTTTCTCGAGCAAATTATATAATGGCAGTTGAGAAAGAAGATTTAAAGATGAATTACAGTAATTACAAAAATCAGAGTGGAAACTAATGCAGAAGCGTGAAGATAATTTCCATCTAATTTGGAGTTATGATGAATAAAACATTTATATGGTTACTTGACAATAGAACTACAGAGCCTCTGGCAAAGTACCTCCGCCATGCAACAGGAAATAGGGAAGGGTGGTGAAGGTTATTTTCTGAATCAATTTTCGGGCATGCATGGTGATTAAGCAGTTACATGTTGATCTTTTCAGATTACACCTGGAAGCAAGGCTTCAGCTGCCAACCTGTGCCCTGGTGATGTCATTATAGCTATTGATGGTCTAGGCACAGAGAACATGACACATAATGATGCCCAGGAGAGAATTAAAGCAGCTACACATCAGCTTTGTTTGAAAATAGAAAGGTACGTGTACATGTCTGCCTATTTCTGAAAGAAGATACTACTCAATCTGATGCCTTAGGTTTTAACTTTTGTATTTTTCAAATTCTGTGCGTCCTAGTGTGTAACTCTGAAGTTTCTTGTGGCCTGTGAGCTGCTGTTCTCTCATGCTAACTAGACATAACAAACCTCTCCAGGTTTCCACTCCAAGGACACCAGGCCCAAAATGTGTCAACTAAAAGCCTCTAAAGGGGGGCAAACTTGGGGTAATTACATCATGAACTGAGGTTATAATTGGAGAATTAACCCTGATGTGCAAATGAACCAAACTTATACAAGTGTGAAGAACCCGTGACCCGGGGTCCATCTTGGGTGTAGCCTTTTGACTGCCCAGGGTGTACCTTTGAAGGCCCTTCAAATAAATACCTCCTTTTATTCTCTTATTCTTGTCTAGTCTCTGTGTTTTAGGTGGCCACTTAAGGCATCAAATCAACAGTATTACATTATATGGCGTAACTATTTAAAATAGTTTGAAGAAGTTCACAAGATCCTTAAAATTATAAGCAACCAGACCTACCTCTTAAACTCCAGATCAAGCAAGACTCCCTAGAACTCTTTGTAGGCACAAAAAATCAGCTTCCCTCAGGTTACTCACAAGGTAATTCTGCTGACTGCACATGTCCTCTGTTTACTATCAGTAAGCAAGCAGTTCTTCATGTTCTGAGGAAACAATAAAATCCTAACCTAGTGTCAGTTGTTCAGTGACCTCTCTGCTCTAACACTCCCTCAGCCACAGGTGCTTATCATTGCCTCCTTCTCCCAGTCACACATAAAGCTGCTACTGTGTCATCCCAGTCAGGGAAAACAACATCGTGCCAGACTTTCATAAAGGGTGACAAAGGAATGAGTTTAAAGCCAATCAATCTCTTTGGTCATAACACATTAAGCCTAATACAGGATTCTCAAAGCAATGTTCAAAACAAAACTGAGAAACTCTCTCTTACCCAAACTGCAGTAATACAGAAACTTTTGTATTCACTCCTCTCAACTAGAGCCAGGAAGAGAAACAACCTGCAGCTTTGCATCTCCAGCTGAGTTTGCTCAGCCTGTAATCAGAATCACTTAGCACACTCTTTCAGCTGTCTCCAAAACTGACAGGCCTAATTGACCTGAGGCTCTCAAGGAGACACAGCTCTTTATTGTAGCTGACCACAATATTTCTTTAGAAATACACAAAGTGTTTCTTTTTTTTTTAAGGAATGTTGTTGAATTACTAGACAACACATGATGGTGAAAAATTCCTTCTGTTAATTCAGGGTTGATTACCATCATGCTACTTTAAAAATTAGCTGCCACATTTCACTTTGTCAATGAAAACAGAACTGTAACTGATATTTTCATGTTTACTTCTGCTTACGTGACTGGAAGAATCATCTGTGCAACTTCAATTTCCTCTTGCACATACTTTGCATACCTAGATTGCACTTCTACATTGAAAAGCAGGCTTTACGTGGAAATTATGGTCTTTAAAGAGAAAGAAATTGATGTTTAGGATTATTGCTAATATATTCAATTATTCATACAAAATATTCCGGAGACCCAACATTCATTCTATGAGCCATTAAAAAAATAAAACTAAAAAGTTTGGTCAGCTCGGGTCAGAAAGGCACTAATTTTCCTTTCCTTTTGAGTTTGGTAACTATTAACAACCTATTTCCTATTGTTAATAGCATACATAATTTTTTTTAAAAGTAGATACATTTGATATATATTGGTTACATATCATTGAAGTATTTTTATGTCATAACACCAAAAAAGCGTAGAAAAACCCTGCAGATTTCCAAGCTGCATTATATTTTTGGGGACATACACAACTGTATAGGAATTCAAATGATGTAAATTCTGCCTTTCTTTCTTTCTTTCTAGGGCAGGAACTAAATTATGGTCCCCACAAGTTTCAGAAGATGGCAGAGCACATCCCTTCAAGATAAATTTGGAAGCTGAACCTCAGGTACGAACTGTAAAAAGTCACCTAACCATTTCCATTTGCCTTTTTACACTCCAAATAATCTCCCTTGTGGTCATTAAAATTCTTTAACTAGAACTTCATCCATAATTGGCCAGTTAAAGCTAATATGAACCACCGTGATTATGCCATATAGGAAGACCATTTTATCTGACTCAATGGTTTTGATTTTTCAGCTATAACCGAAACGAAACATTAAGAAGCTACAACACATTCTCATTTTTCTTTAAGAGTCTCCATATTGCCATAGTTTTACCATGGAAGTAAAATATGTCCTTTTATTCTGATAAAGTTTAAGTTGCTTTAACTCTTTCAGAGATTCTTCGTCATATGAGGAAGTTCTTCTATCAGGAATAAATATCAAGTACCTAAGTGAAGAACTCATCAGATCACAAAATTCATTTTGATGTAACAGTCAGTTAAACAGAGAGATCCATAAATGCTGGCTCTCTTTACCTCCATACATTTTTATACCATGCCACAGAACTAAAGTTTGCAAATTTACACAAGACCCATATATTGGTCAATAAGCAAATCACTTACCACTTCTGACTAGGAAAGTCTTGATTGTCGTATATGACCAAAGCAAATCCAATCAATCAACAGCCATCTCTCTTTTCAAACTCAAACTCAAAAAAAAAAAAAAATGCTACTGTGAGTCAAAGTCTTCATATTGCTAATAGTTAATTAGCTAGCTACTGCTTGCAATTAGTCCTTTACTTCTTTGTCATTCCTCTTTAACCTACATGAACATTCGCTGTTATCTCAAGAGCGGGGAGGGAAGAATATTCTGCTGATCCTGGAAGGCCAGGTTCAAAGCAAATATGTCAAAGTATTTATTCTGTGATACCCTAGGAAATAAAAAATGTAAGTGCAGATTCCACTTCAATAAATCCTGTGCAATAAATACTTCCACTTCTGTTTTCATGGAGACATTCCCAAACAGGAATACAGCATTTCAGTGTTGCATTTCTCTATCTTCTTTCTGATCTAAAACTTGCATTAAGTGATACAGCAAACTCCATCAGAAATAAAATAGCCTCTTCAGCAGCAGGAATACCATAGAGAAGAAACAAAACTATTTTAAATGCATATTCTTGTGGAAGAGCTAGGATACACATTAGATGACTAGCAATGGAACAAATTCACTAAAAAAGCTATAGAGAAAACCATGCAGGCATGCATGACACAGGAGTAATCCCTCTGCATGAAAGCTGCATTCCTAAAAAGGACAGTTCCTTAAAAATAGATCACAAGATTTCACTAAGTGCTATTTGGCAGACTATTGAAAAGCAGCCTCCACTGGGCAATCAGAAAAACAGTTTCTCCTAGATTAAACAGCCAGCCTTTTCATTTAGTGAATCTCTTTCTCGTTCCTAGGAAATTCAGCAGTACTGAGTATATTTAATAAACAGTAGGCACCAGAAAAGTAGCAATGCTTGCAAACAAATATGCTAAACCATTCCTGGAATGTTTTACATTCTAGATTAAATTCTCCCATTCAAGTATCCACCAGTCTCTGTGGAAAAAGAAATACATATAGCCTATTTTTCCAGAATTGATGTAATTTAAAATTAAATTTTACAGCATATTTAGTCACAGCATGAGAACCAGCAGCATGTATACCAGTAGAGAAAACAATACCAAGTTTCTTGAATCTCAGATGACAAATTTTTGCACAACTACAACCTGTGCTGTCCAAGTCTTATAAGAGTTTGCTGAATTCTAACAATAAATACAGGCACTGAAGCCCAGATGAATGGAGAAAAATCCAAAAGCAGTAATGTGTTACTTCAAATGTAAAACTCTTTTATCCAAAAGTATTGCATGCATTTACTGGTGTGCAGAAATGGAAAACCACTGAGTTCTAGTTCTTATTTATTTATATTTATATAATAACCAAAATTACTCAAAAGATCATCAATCTTAAAAATGTATCAGACTTTTTTCACTCTTGTCAAAAGACATTTTAAAATTCACTAAGAAAGTTAAGAGAAGTCAGTTATTTAAAATACACTATAAGCCAACTAAATAACAAATGACAACTTACACAATCTTCTTAATGAGTACGTAATTCAAGTTTGTAAGCTAATAAAAGAATGTTACAAACAAATGTAAACTGTATTTTAAATTGTTCAGCAACGTGGACAAATATTTGGCCAAAGAATGCTTACTTTAGCTTCAATGAATGAAAGTTATTCTACAGATGCTTGGAGATGGCTCTGTGAAACCTGATAAACAATTAAATACTGTGCCTACTTACAGCTATGGAACAAGGAACCTTCCCACTGTTGCAAACTTCTGTACCAGCCTGAGAATCTCCCAAGAGCCATTTGGAGACTGATACAGGCAACTGTCAGAGCACAAAGAAAGCTCTCACTATTTTTAAATTTGGGAAGAGGAAACTGAGGCAGCAATTCTAACTTACAGCAATGAGTGGCTGACTGAGAGTCACTCCTGAAAGCTACACACATGAAAAACAGCCACCCTGATTTTGTTAGTCTGGAGGAACCTAAAGCGTTATGGATAAGTAATAGGAAACAACAGACCACTTGAAGAATTACTAATACCATCACATTGTATTCTGAATAAAAGCAATTTAGAACATAAGGTTCCCAACGAATACAATCAGAAAGAGAAAACAAAACCATCTAAATGGCAAATTGTATCATAAAAATATTTTTAAATGCTTTCCGCTATACTGTCCATGTAAAAGAATATGATGACTTGTAAATGTTTTCTGTTACAATCCCTTTAACCTCATTGAAAATAATTTTGTATTCATTACCACAGTTTCTTGAATTGTTTTTATTTGAACTTTTCTTTTTTACTTCTATCTTTGCCTTTGAACATTTTGTTCAGTGAGACTAGACTTTTGGCCATGAAGGAGATAATACATTCCTGGGAGATATATTATGCACATAGATAAGTATAAAAATCTAAGAAAAACACAAGCCATTGTTCTAAGAAGTAAGTTTATAGTCTATTACCATTTATAATCAACTTTTGAAACAATATAATTGTGCTGGGCTAGTTTTGAGGACCTACCCCTCTTTATAACCGCATTCAAAGATAAAGATCTTAGTCACATGACACCTCCAAAATGTACACATTTGTGTTCTGTCACAGCAATTAACCCAAGGAATGCCATCATATGGGCTGTGATGGATGCATTTCTACAGTCTTTTGGAGCTTCATTATTTCTATTCCTGATGCCTGTATCAATCCAAAAATGTAGCTAGCCCTGCAAAGAAAATCAGTCAGTTGGAAAAAAAATTAATAAATTAAGTACTGAGTAATTCTCAAATATTCCTAATTAGAAATTTCAACAACTTCCCGTTCTCATTTAGTTTTTGAACTAAAAGAGGACTTTTCACAGATTCAATGAGATCAAATAAACACAAGAGCTGGACTATTTTTGCTGCTGTATGTTCTGTCACTGACATTTTATATGAATAGATGAGCTATAAAGAAAGCAGAATTTAAGTCTAACTAACTGCAAATACTTGTTTTGCAACTGTTACATTGTAAACATGCTGTTATGGTGCCACATCTTCTGTTCTGTTCATTTCTCTGTGAGAAATGAAAAAGGGGGATGAAAGGACAATGTTCTCAGTTGGTTTTGTTCGTTTTGTATCATCCATGGATTTGAATCAATTTTAAATGCTTTGACATTAATATCTTTCATTAAGTAGCCATGATCCTAAACACTATTAGATAATTTCCATTTACTAATACATTCTGTTAACTGCAACTCAGTTCTATTAGACAGAAAGAAGGAATTGCAAGTAAAACTTTTGTGTTCATTTATCTGATTGCTGCTTTCAGTAGCCTCTTCAAGTGCAATGCTGCTAAACATTTTCATTTAATAAAACTGCTTTTTACTGTTTGCATTTTCTGGTTGCATATTCTATATACCCATGACTTTTCTTTAGTCTGATCTGAAATATATTTTGGAAACTGTTGTACAACAATCATATTCAAAACCAAAGCCAAATTGGAGAACTGGGAAAGATTTCTATGAAAATTGAAGTGTTAATGACCTGTGCTATCTTAACATTGCAAGTTCGAGTCTCTAAAGAAAAGACCAATTCAGGTTGTGGAAACCTATTTGTTAGAAACAAAAGCTTTTTATTCCATATAGATGGAAGTTCAAATGCTCTCACAGCACTGTTTCCAAAGAGTGCCACGTGCCATCAGGACAATGTGATGGACTGCAGCAGTCCATGTTCTTCACCCACTAGGGTAAAAGGAAAAAACTCTCGGCAGATGACAACATTATTTTTTTTTCAGACTCTCTATTTCTGAGGCTTAGGAGTGGACTTGAGCTGGAAGGGCATCAAAGGACACTGTAATAAATATGCAGAACACAAATAAGTGAATTTTCATGCAGTCAGAAGTCTTTATCATTCCTGGCCAACCACTACAGAAGGACATTTTAAGGTATCTGAAAGGTCATCAGAGATTTTATTTCCAGACCTTATCCCTTTGAATTCCACAAACTGAGGAAATTATCCTGGCCAATGACAAAACAAGTATGGCAGAATATAGGCACATAGGCAGAATGGTTTTAAATTTAGCCACTTCTGGGTTTTACTTATTTATTATGATCTCACATTAAATTATAGAGCAGTGCAATTTTTGATACACAGATATGCTTTAAAGATGAAATACATTCAGAAGAATGTCCTCAATCTGATGTATGTTCAAGACTTTATTTCAGTTAAAAGAAGCATTTAAAGTTATGTGTTTTCTAGGCAAGATACTTACAATAAAATCATACTTTTGGAAGTCCCTCTATCAGAATGTGATGAAAATGCAGAAGCTAGAGACCAGCACTAAAGGAAAGCAATTAAGATAAATATACATGAAGTGTCTTAAAAGAAAAATGTAAACAGTGTCAAATGTAGTGAACAATATGAAAGGTCATTATAATATTCATCCCTCCCATTTCTTCTAAGCCTTCTGCTTGCCTGGAGGCAGGAAAATAATGTGTGTGGCTCAAGTAATACATACAAAATTCATGGAAAAATATAATATGCTTGCACCAGTTAAAAATAACAGCGTTGCAAAAGTAAAAATGCAGAGATTAACAATACTGGTGTTGTCAGTTTTACTCATTGCTAGCTTTGGTGTGCATTGTAGCTCTGTGTGTTTTGTCTGCCTATCATGTACAGGAATTCAAGCCTATTGGTACGGCTCACAACAGAAGGGCCCAGCCTTTTGTTGCAGCAGCAAATATTGATGACAAAAGACAGGTAGTGAGCTCCTCCTATAATTCTCCAATTGGGCTCTATTCATCTGGCAATATTCAAGATGCACTTCATGGACAACTGAGGGGTCTCATTCCTAACTCATCGCAAAAGTGAGTATTAGTATTTACTTATAATACACGGTCGTTTGTGGTATATCATTATCTGTTTTGTTTTCAATTTAAAAGTCCAGCTCTTGCTGTTTTTTCTGCGACTGAGATTATTCATTATCCAAAAAAAAGGGCGATCAAGGAAACATTTTTTCCAACTTCGAGAACTATCCATTCAGCTTTCTAGGAGCAATGCTGCAGGTAGCTAAAATTTGCCCTCTACATTGGGCTACAACACTACCCTCCGACCTTCTCTCCTGTAACTGCACCTTACTCTGAATGTTTCTGAAGACTACAGTGATTGTAATGAGAGCACCAGGAATTAACAAACTAAACATGGTTACTTCACAGTTAAAATCTGTAAACTTTGTTAGCTGCATTTTAACTAGAAATGAGCATTTGTAAGCCAAAGAAAGCTATTTAATCTCTTTTTTCTTTACAGGACATCAACTACTTTGAACACAAGCATAATATTCGGCCCAAACCTTTCATAATCTCAGGCCGAAGCAGGTTATAAACTTTGAGTGCTGTGCCGGATTTGATGCATGGTGTTATTTTTTTAATGGATGGATACTCACCATTGACATTAATTAAGCATTCTGATGCATTTGAAATTTACTTATAGTACTAGACAGCCTAATGCTGAAATTAAAAGCAAACAAACAAAAATAATTAAATGGTTGACTTTCAGAGCTCAGGCTTGAAATTCAAATTTCTATTTCCAAAAGAAAGTAGATCTACACTCACATCTCAGTTAAACCGATCAGAGTCTGAAGTAACTGCAGCCATGATTCAGGTTACAGTGTAGCACCAGATATTGTACACTTACAGATCTTTGACACTGTGAACTTCTTCTGTCCAAACGCAATGTACTTTGTTAACCTGCTAAATAAAAGATAGCAACATATTAATAAAAGATAGCTAAAGATAGAGAGTTATAAGCTAGGCCATTCGGAGAGTTCAAATTTGCATTTCTGAAGACTTCTTTCCAGAGGGCAACCTACTGCTGAGCTAAAAATAGAAAAACTGATGCCACAGATATGTAAAGCTCCAATGCAGAAAATCTTACATATTTACACCCATCATTTTAGTATAATAATCCTCTATCTTAACTGGTGATGAAATTCCTCACTACTGTTTTCATTATTACAGAGGGGACAAAAGCAATGCAAACTGTGTGGCTAAAAACACAAGGAAGCTCAAAAGCTCCTGAGGGATGAAATATATTGTGATATGATCCTTTATCCTTTCTAGCAGTAGCAGTTTTTACTAGTGGAATTGGTGTTCTACATTTAATTCTGAAAATCAAAAATTCCTGCATTTTAGTTATACTAATTTAAGTCTGACAAACGAGAGCAGAAAAACAGGATGATGAATTATTCCATCGTACAAAGGACAATCTCATATGGATCATCAGTTTTGAGAGATGCCTTATATTTGTCAGTCACCTAACTGTAGAAGATGGTCCCATCCTGCAAACAAGAGCTATCAATGTAGAACACCACCACAGTGGAGAAAAGCTGCTCAAGGACAAAACAGTCCTTAGCAAACATCCCTGGCCTCTAACCGCAGACAGCACTTACATACTGTACCACAACTGGCTTTGAGACCACTAGGTACTATTTTACAAGTGCCTACTTGATCTATGAAGATTAAAATGAGTGTATCGAGAGCCTAATATCACAATTCAGAAATTAAAATTACAAAGTATTTTCCATGAAAATGTTGAAGTATATGGCCATTTACCAGCATATAAGACACAGAAAATAAACTGCAATAACTACCCCAACAACAATGCAACAAGTTTAAGAACTTCAGTTGGGCAAGGTCTGTCCAGTGCTCTAGCACTGGGGAGGTCTGCCCTTGCAAACTGCAGAATCTCTGAGACAGGGTGTTACATCTAAAAAACCTTGGTTGTCACAGTTTGTCTGCTACTTTTTCATCAGTTTGACTTAATCCACTGCTAAACACAGCAAAAAAAGCTCACCACCTTGGCTCTACATATATCTCTTTAGGACAGACAGCTGATGCTAAATAAGACTTTGACTAAAAGACGTCATGATTGTGGACTGTGGGTTTGAGCTAATGGACTGGACATTGGACAGAATTTTGGACTTTACTCTGGTGAAACTAACTGGAAATTTTATTTAATCTATAAGATTATTTATTTATTTATTTACCTATAATTTATTCTGTTTTAATACTACTTTGGCTTCACACAGCGAGAGCGAGAGTTGTGCTTTTTCTAGTCTTTTCCTGCTACTTTCCATTTACTAACACTGTTAGCACTGACAAAACTTCATCTACTGCAGGATCTAAAGATGATATTGTTTCTACTAAAAGAAAATACTGCAAGCACGTATGTTGGTTGTGTGAATTTTTTGGCTGGCTCATGCTTGGTGATGATGCACAACTATATTTGCATTAAGGCTTGCCTACCTTTTCTGGAATGCTTTTGTTTGACATGTCTTTCATGTAAAAGTATACTTTTCCCTTTAAAATTTTGAGAAAGTGGTCCTGCACAAATTCCACTCTGAATCAAAGGTAGAATTTTGGGTTGTCAACTCCACCCGAGAGTAGCTACTGGACAGAGTTCTGTACTATTCAACTGGGAAACAGAGCATTGTCCCAGGTTTACACAGCTTGGAAAGAGCTAACCGCAACCCTGATATCAGGTTGGAGGACAGAGATGAAGCATTTAGTGTCCCACAGCTCAGAATATCACATAAATGGTAACCAATGACTGTAGAAAGATTTGGTTATATACTGTTCACGGAAACAGCAAAGAAATATCCCATAACAAAGAAAGCCTCTGAAGCACTATTGAGAGAAGATTGAAGTGTTCAAAATAGTAATACTGAAAAAGACTTCAGGTCTAAGGTTCACATTCTTTTGCTAATCTTTTTCCAGATATGTTGAATTGGTGTACAGTAACTTCAGTAACGTCAAGCAACGCTAATATATTTTAAAAGTTTACATCTTATTTTCCATATATAAATTATATGTAAAGTCTACTTCAAAAGCAGTAAAATTAATTATCTGAATATGTACCCATTCATTGTTCTTGTGAAGGACCACTTTACATTCTACTGGAAACACTGTAATTTAGAAAAGCAAAAGTAAGCCTGGATGTTTTAGTAACTTTTCTTCTTTGCAATGATCAACAAATATTTTCTTAAAAAATTGTTAAACTAGTTTTAAAAGATTAACAAACATCTTACTCAAGAATTTAAGGAAATCTAGGAAATGTCACATTCATTATTTTACACTACTTCATAGTAGTTTTTTGGCAGTGGAGTGAGATGATTGTGAGGAATGATGAGTCTAGCATTCCAGTGCTGCCTCTGACATGGACAACTCACATTAACTTTGTCTGCTACCCTTTTTATAGATGATAAGAATTACTCACTTGGAACAAAGAATTTTAGGGAGGCTTAATTATTCCTCAATAAAACCTAGCATTAAAAAAGTAAAATAATGTTATATTCTGAATTATTTCATCTATCAAAGAATTTTTACTATCTTTAAAGAAAATGGATGCCAGAAATTTAAGGACTGCGTTTTAGCTGGCCTTGATACTTTTTACAGGCGATCTATTTTCAATGACTACACATACTTTTGCTTTTCTCTACTTTCTGTACTTTTGCTTTTTTGAGCCTGTTCCGTTCACGCTTTTCAGCCCCGTTAACATCACCGTATCCCTGTACTTTTGTCTCTGTTCTCCGTAATCCAACGCACACTGCACCCTTCCCTGCACCCTGGCCATTAACACAGCGGATGCAGCACTCCTTCGGGGCTGGACTGTGGCAGCGGGCGCAGTACCCCCTCCTCAATTAGCACGGTCAGCTCCATCTGCCCCACCGAGCTGAAGGCAGTGTCTAAGATGGCCCCTAATGTCCCCCTGGAAATGGAGCTTCCCGGTGTCAAGATCGTACACGCTCAGTTTAACACACCCATGCAGTTGTACTCAGATGACAATATCATGGAAACACTGCAAGGCCAAGTTTCTACAGCTCTGGGGGAAGCACCTGCCATAAGGTAATTAGAGCAGTATCTAGAATATTTATGAATACACAAATTTAAAATATATCAAAAATCATGACCTTTAATAATATCACACTGTTTCTATGAAAAAGGGGAAAAGGGCTGGAGAGAAACTAAGTAATTTAAAACCATTCAATATTTTCACTAAAATACTAGCAATTTCTAGGTTTTAACCCAAAGTATTAAAGGAGTCCTTCAGAACTTACAAATAAATATTTCATAGGTAATAATCTTAGAATTGCAGCTACTAAATAAAAAGTAATGATACTACCTGGACTATTACCTGACTGACCACTCCAAATCAAGATTCTGATTCCCTCCAAAATTCAAAACTGTTTATTACTATAATAATTATTTATCTAATAATGATTTAATAATTCCCTCTTATTAATAATTAATAAAATAATAATAAATAAAATTTATTTCCACTGTTGAAATTCAGGTTAGGAAGATTAAGAAATTTTATAGATGGTTATAGTGTTCTAGATACCTAACTCCCATTCTTGACAACTCATTCAGTACAACTAGCTCTCATCCAAAAAGAGACAGAATTTATTGTAGGCCTACAAATCCATGTCTGACTTACAAATTTTATCCATTGCATGACTAAAAGTCACGTAGGAACCTTACGTATATAGATAGCAATTATGATTATACAATTAAAAGTTTTAAAGCATTATTCATTATTTTCAGGAGACAATTCACCATTCAAGTTTCTTTACTTTTGCATAATAGTAACCTATTTTCCTCTTTTACAACAGTATTTAAGTTAATAATTCATAATATGTATGGTATAAGCTAAAGCTAATTACTAATATTTTAAATAAGCAATAATCACTCGCACCAATGAGCCTTCTTCAGCACCTTGGCTGCTACTAACCAAAAACCCCATATTTATATAAAAGTATTCAGGTTCATCCTATTTGATGAAAAGAAACTGTCGTTCATGAAGTCTTTACAGAGTGAAGTTACTCTAGCGCTTGAATATTTATGCTAAATCAGAACAATTCTAGAACAATACAAGAAAAATTTGCTGGTTCATTATTGTGAACTAATGGATTAAGCCCAAAGTAATCAGATTTCACACTGCCTGTGACATCACCAGTTTGAGAACCTACTCTCTACACAGGTTTGAAATGTCTCTTGCTGTGGGATGGTTTTCACTGTGTATGCACTAAGAAATACAACGTGACACATTAGTGTCCGGGTTTTTGCCTTCTGTATGTAACTGCACTATCACTTCTTTTATATTTAGAAATATTTTAGTAAAGAGGAGAGAATTCAGGGGTTTAATTAAACATTGCCAAGAATTGTAAAAACTAAGCTACTTCTATTTATTAAAAGCTTCACACAAGACAAGAAACTGGGAGTTTTTTCAACAGCTTAAAGATGGCTCAAAGAAATCTACCGATTGATGAAGATTGAAAAATTCACATAAGCAACAGGGGTCACTGTCCAACTGCTACTGCTCTTACTGGGCCATTTGGCAGCTTGGATGCTACCCTGGGAAACAAAACAAACCATTTAAAGCAAAACCCAATCTAATTCTTTGTGGACAATAGGAAGCCAGTTGCAACAGGAAATTTAAACTGGACATTTGTGTGTGCAGCTGTAAGATAACAGACTTCATCAAAGTAAATCTGGATGTTTCTAATTACCTCCAGTAGATGTTTGAAAGTTACAGGTGCCACATATTCAGTCTAGTTCTCGTCAGTGCATACAGTCATCTACTCTTCCTCTTGACTACTTAGGACATCATTTATCATCAACAATTCAAAATATTCAGCACAGTTTAAAATGCCATGAAATACTCTCATTAAAATCTTTGTCTCAGAGGTCATTTGAGAGTCAACCATCAACTGCTGTTTGGACAATAAATTACTTTATATTTTTAGCATAAAATTGTCATTGCAAAAGAAATCCGTGTCTCATTTTTGTTAAATCAAGAAACAGAACTTCTATTTGTCAGCATTCAGCTTGCAATGTTTCCTATTATGCAACACTTATTCCACTCCTTTTTGTCACCTCCGTAAGTTAAATCAATAACAATTATCTTAGCCAAATAATCACCATATTACCTAGTGATCGAGCGAACTTAGAAGTCATATTCTCCCAAAAGATTTCACTGGTTAGGTTTTGGCTGACCTTCCTTTACATAGTAAAGGCATGAGCTGCAATTTTAACAACATTCTTGAGGGCAGCTGCTGCAAACAGGGAACTTCTGGATACCATAGCAAAGAGCACCTGGTAACACAGCACATGATTACAGGAATGAAACTACTTTGAGATTAACAGTAATTATGGAAATACGTTAATGAGTTTCTAGATTTATTTTTGTAACAATTGCACTGGTTTAATTTTTTTCAGCACTTTTTAGATCAAAAGGAAGCTATATAAAGCAATGCTACATGGAAGAAAGAGTTTTTCAGTAGTTGTAGGAACACATTATCTTTATGTTTGTTTCCTGAATCATACTCTATGCCTGGTAGAGCTGTTGCTTTAAAGTTACATTTGATAAACTGTTTTATCTGCTCTTCCTCCCTTTAATACAGTGACCCATCTCCCAACTCAGTGTCTCAGTCTGACGTGTACAAGATGCTGCATGCCAACCAGGAGGAGCCCAGTGAGCCGCGCCAGTCTGGCTCCTTTAAGGTGCTCCAGAATTTAGTCTCCGAGGAAGGTGGTTAATAACAACATATTCTACCTGTTCAAATAATTTTAAAATGTTTGTGGGAGGGGGGATCTGAGAAGAAAATAAGAGAGATCAGAGATACAAGAATTTCTGAAAGCCCAAATCATTCTGGACCTTATAGCTACCACATCAGTCTCCTGCCATTTCCCCTCCTTTCTTGCATAGCCAGCAGTCTCCTCTGTGAATACAATGCAGGTGTTGATCACCTTTTCCAGAATCTCTTCTCAGATTTTAAGATCTTTAATATACAAAGTTGACTTAAACTGAACGACAAAAAGTTTTATCTGAGAGAATTTTTGGGACAAGCTGCTTAAACTCATGATACCAAGAAAGTAAACACTCTCTTCCACATCCAGGAAAAGAGGAATTTAGACCAGCTCCTGAAATCCCCTTAAAACCTATTCCCTCTTCATTCTAAATAAAAACTGATGAGGGCAATATAATTTACAGTCATATTTCCTTCAAATGAAGAAGTTTTGAAAATAAAATTATTACAGGCTGCAAGTTTGTTATATTTACAGTAAGCATAAAGAGTAAAATACAACCAAAATTAAACTAAAAGGTAAATATTTTAAATTTTAATGTTTATATGTCAATATTTACTAGAGAAGGAATAAACACATCTAATTGTCTACATATATATCATTGTGGGATTTTACTTAGCATTTTCTTAGCATTTTGCTATTATTTTGTATTCATATCATGTTACGAATCTTTCCAATTTGTTGTACGGTTAGTTATATAAATAAGAAGCTTTCTAACAATAGGTCTTGATTATGTTCTGTTTCTATGTTAAAGCCCAATCCTCCTCCCTCTCTGCCATATCCAAGACCTACTATCAGAGAATTTGGTGGTGTTCATGAGGCAGAGAGCACTGCATATACAATCTTTTTTGTACTTGCTTTTTGGTACAGCTACACAATATTTCTCCTGATTCCTAAGAGGTGGAATCTGGCCTACTAAAGTCTTCTGGTGAGACTGCATTGTTTGTTCATTTAAGTGAAAGCCTGTAAATACTTCCAGAAGTGTATGTACAGTACAGAAAGTACAGAAAAGTGTAGAAAAGTACTTAACTGCATCATATGCTTTTATATTAGCCCGTACATAACAGGATTGTTCTGTTTCTCAGATGGGCGCCCTGTGGGAACAAGAAGTGTGAAAGCACCTGTAACAAAAATACCTTCTGCCATGCCTGGTGTCCAGAAAGTGCCACTGTGTGACAAATGTGGGAGTGGGATTCTGTAAGTTGTTTCTTTTTAGTTTTAGAAATCCCCAGCTCAAGAACACGTCATCCTCAAACACCACTGCAAACTACAGAAGGGTGTTCCCATAATGCTTCTACAGAACAGAGACATAAAAATATATTGTTCTAAATGTCAAATTACAACCTGTACCTTCAATGATTTCAATACAGATTATGTAAGTTTTGACAAAGTACCATCAAGGTTTTAATTGAGATTTCTCACGACCTTTTGCAAGTCAACCATTAACACATAGGTAATGAAACCAGCAGTTATCTGTGCTATGCTGTGTCAGGCTGTGAATTCTCACAAATCACTTGTTAATGCAAAGCATCCTTCTCCCAGCCCAGTGGGAGTATCCAGAAAGCTCTGTAGACCTATTTTAAAACTATCAGATTTCTACCTGACTGACATCACTAACTTCAGCAAAGAACACAGATCGATGAACTGAGAGAACACAGACACAAAGAAAAAGCAATGTGGTTTTGAAACTCATTTTGTCACCCTTTTGATAGGTTAGGCTGTACTTTCTGTCTTGGAACCAAACTAACATGTTTCTTCAAACTCTTGGTTTTCCAATGCTCGTGAACTATGTGATCAACTCCACAGCATTTTATGTCACCTACTCAAACTCAGGATCCAACCTTAAATTATACAGTAGCTTCTCAAACCACAAGATGAACAACTGCAAAGCCTTAAAATAAATACCTAGAACATACTTTGCATCATAGAATCATAGAATGGTTTGAGTTGGAAGGGACATTAAAGATCATCTAGTTCCAATCCCCATGCCGTGGGCAGGGCCACCTTCTAATAGACCAGGTTGCTGCAGTTTCTTTTCTCATTTTAAATTCATATGAATTAATTGGGTTTTTTTCCTTTCATTGTTTCCACATAGAGGGACAGTGGTGAAGGCACGTGATAAATACCGGCATCCAGAATGCTTTGTGTGCTCTGACTGCGATCTCAACCTGAAACAAAAAGGCTACTTCTTTGTGGAGGGCCAGCTGTACTGTGAAGCTCATGCACGCGCCCGCATGAGGCCACCCGAGGGATACGAAACAGTCACGGTTTACCCAAAATGCTAGTCTTAGGTTAACACACAAACATATGCATGCACACTAAAAGCCTTTACCAGCTTAGAACTGCAGTACGAGTGTCAGGACTTCTGCCCAAATCCAAAGTAGCAGCTTTTAAACCTTTCCCTGTGGGATTCTGAGAGAGGCGGAAGTCCTTATTAGCCAGCAATAGCATATTATACCAGCAAAATTCTGCTAAAATACTGTTTTTGAAACTGTCAATATAACTCAAGGAAGTATAAACTAAAACAGCTCTCCTGGGATACAAAAATGAGACAGCTGAGGTATTAGAGGAATGCTACAGCATATACATAAGTGCTGTAATCAAGACATGATTTTTAACATAAATTAAGTATTTATGCAAACACCAACACCATCAAAGTCTTACAGGCTGGGCCACTACAAACGTAGAAACTTGACAGATCATTAGAAAAGCAGCTATTTTACATGGATAGTATAAAACATTGTTCATGTCTGCTATTATTCAACCAGCATTAATGTACACCCCAAATATGTTTTGCTTACTTTGCTCTGAATTTGGGGTTATATTGCCTTAATTTTCTGATGCAGCAACTGTGATAAAGAATAAATGTCAAGTCACACAATAAAGTGGTTAGTATAATAAAGACTGTTTAGTATGAAGCAAAGCAAAAGTTCTATGTTGTCTTAATGATTTTGCAATGATATCAACTTTCATATCACTTTGCATAAAATTGTTCTGAGGCATGCACACACATAAATTGTTTTCTTGGAAAAAGAACCTCACACTCTAATAGGAATTCATTGCGAATTGAGAATGAAAACAAATTTTAAAACCTTTCTGCAGAAAATGATACTGGATTTTTGTATCTCCGTCTTTCAATTTCCATAATAGAAACAATGGGGAAATATCATCACAATATCTTTACTGCTGGTAAATTAAAGCCTGGACAACTTTAAAAATAAACTTTAATTAAAATATGCAAAGGCAAGGTCTTTTATTAAAACAACCTGGTGAAGTCCCGAGGAATAAAAAACCAAAAAGCTGAAAGAATATGGGTTTGTAATCAATTTCTGAAACTTGTCAAGGGCTGCATTGCATTCTGGTAGGTGCCAGCTACATAAACACACCCAAAGGGCAAACCAAACTTAGCATTTTTAGAAAATAACAAAATAAGTCATCAATTCTTTATTGGGGTATTTTGAACCCACTTTAAAGCAGAAAAATCAACAAAATTTTATATCAAGTCCACAAGACTAGCAAAAAAATAACAACCCAGTGACAAACAATCTTAGATACTTTTCCCATTCCATAATGTAAGAAGCCTATAATGCAAGTAGAATACGGAATCAAAAGAAGTTATACATACTCTAAATTTATTTTTTAAATTCACGAGTCCCAAAGACTGAAATACAATGTCCACATATTCAAAGACTTTTCAAAATGTCTTAAAGTATTATTTCAGAATTCAAAAGTTTTAAAAATGTGTGTGTCACTGCATTTATTACTTACATTTCTATATCGAAAGCAGAGATTAAAAAAAGTGTTGCACCCTTTTCAAGGTTAGCTCCTAAATTATTTTTGGGCACAAAAAACATAATTCTGCTCCTCAGGTATCATGGAGGCTATGTGTTGTATTAATATTTTTCCACTGATGAAGCCCATAAATCTGAAAATGCTTTTGAAAATAAGAGTGCACATAATGTCTATTTTTACGAACTTAAAATGTCATTGGTCTTTTAAAATGTTTGTTTAATGTTCATGTCTTTGTGGAGTAACTAAAGGCAAAAATAAATCTACTACATATGATAAATATTCTGTGTTTCTTTTCACCTGGTATGGAAAACAAGAAAGTGAGTGCCAAGTGACTCGACAATAACAGAGGTTTGGATTTCAGTCTGACAGAGCAGTACGCTTCCGACTGATCAAATCCCTGGCAAGAATGAAAGACAATTGTTATATCAGGCATTTGAGTACACATCCGGGGCTTTCTGAAACAGAAAGAGATCCCGTGTTTCCAAAACTAAAGACTCAAAACTGCTCTCTTTAACACACCAAACATACCAATTGTAAATGTGGGGAAACTTGGAAATACAGATACAAGAACTGTTAGGTTGCAAGGAACATGACCTGATGCTAAAACTTGGGGGTAAGTTCAGTGGTATTGCATCATCATGCAGTGCTATTTTGGGAGGTTTGAAGCTGGATGTGGCTTTGATAGAATTAGAAGGTAAGCCCATCTATTTGCAAGTACTGACCTCTATGAAAACCTATGCAACAATATAGCATCAAGGAAACCATGACTTTCAGTTAATGCAGTTTCTGAAATCCCTGATCCTGATAGAGGAGAAAAATAGGAAATCTCATCCCACAGTCGCTTCAGTCTGGGAGAACTGCACATAGTTTTAAATGTGAGAGGAAGATACACCAATCCCCTCTATCGCATCCTCAAGGTTGAATTCTTTATCTCAGTAGGGTGTCATTGGTTCCTGGCACACAAGGTGTCCAGCTAAAGATCTATCCACTTTACCTTCTGGCTTCAGAGCAGTGCAGCCATTCGATCGTGATAGTAGCTTAATGCTACTATGCCTCTCAGCTGTCTAGACTCTCACACATATTACAAGCCAAAGGCAGGTATGAAACTTATTTTTAGATGAAGAAAAATGTAGGAAGTGTGACCTCACATGCTTTTCATCTCAGTTCTTCAGATGTTGATCAACGAGTGTGAAAAGCGTTCCCCAGCTATGCTACTGCTGCATAAACAGCAGGGCTGTTCTGGGAGATGTTAAAAACTTACATGAAACTGCAATCAATACTCCAAATGAGGAAGCCAAGAATCGCTTCTGAAAATACATAGATTAATTATATGGTACTTTTGAATCAATTCTTCTAAGACAAATGCTTTTGGTCTCTTAAGTAATGCAGTTTTGCCAACAATCTGAAATCTAAAAAAGTACACTAAAGTAATTAAAAGAAACCGTGTTGTTTCCATCAACTGAATAGCTTCCTTCATTTTTTCAACGACATTTCATCACCTAAAAAACTAGACTAGCACTTTTGTTCAGATCAGAAACGGGCTATTGAAAGTAAACTCCCCCCACTGTTCCCACTGACTGCATTTTGGTTCACATCACACAACAACTTCAGAGCGCACAAAGCGGTTTCCTTTACCATGAAATTGAACCAGAAGTTGTTCTCTGGGAGCACTGCTAATGCACACCAACCACTAATGGGAACTCAATCCATAGAATCAAACTAGAGCTGAATAGACCATGCCTGAAACATGTGTTAAGGTAGATGCCAGGCCCTCAGCACCAACTGATCTGCTCCTACTGCATCTTGCTGCCTTTTAAAGCACACATAGCTTTAAGAATTGCATGCAAGTTTCACAGAGGAAAGGTTTCTTAGCAGAAATTAAATTACTGACTGCTTATGCAGTCTCAGAAACTGGACCTGGTTTCAGAAGTTTCAAAGCTCAGAGCTGTTTGATCAAGACTTCTGGTTCAAATTTCTATAAACCATATCAAAGAGAATAACTGTGCAGCTGGGTATAGCTCTGATTTGCTTGTAAAAGACATGCACTTGATTTAAACTCCATTTTAAGGGTCTTTTTCACAAGGACAAGACCATTATTTCCCTAGTGGGTTCATACATTTATAAATAAAATGGTGGGAAATAAAACGTGTTTGCTGGCATGTGTCCAGCAAATTTTATCTCTGAAGGTAACTGTACTCTGCAGATTTACTCATTTCTGTTTCTCTTTTTTCCTCCTGTCATCCGAGCAAGCTATTCAGATAGCTTCTTTTCCAACTGTTAACAAGAAATCCACACAAGCAGATTAATTCTTTTTTTCTAAGTGCATGAAGTTTTGAAATAAAATGCAAGTCTTCAGTTTATGGTCAGTGCCATCAACTAAAATCTTTGCCTCCACAGCATATGCTGGATAAAAAATGTTATCTACACAATGAGTTCACAAAGGATTTTGTTTCTATATATGGTAAAGCACACGTTTGTTTTAGCATTCTCAGTGAGTGTTTTTAGTTACATGCACCCTACCTAATCCTCCCTCTCTGCACACCAGAGCATGATCTAAAGAGCAGTAAAGCTTTTAGGAGAGTCTTGAGAGACTGTTTATTATATTACTATGAAAAAAACCCACTCTCTTTGGCACAGGAGAGGACAGTTGCCCAAAATAAAACTTTAAAGAAACACTGTTTTCCACAGGGCTGGTAAAATTACAGCTGTGTTAGAGTGACAAATCACAAAACACAGAAACTGTACAATAGTTAAAGATTATTATTTTAACTCAGAAAACAAACTATTCCCTAAACACCAACCAGATTCTGAGAGGAAAAAGCTCTTGCAAGGTTTTCACAATTTTTCTTTTCATGCTACTGTTCAAAACCAGATTTATATAGATTACTCATTCTCTGTATCATGATTAAAAAAAATTAGTATATTCTTGATTTGAGAAGTTTTTAATTATCCTGTAAAAGTATGAGTTTATAAAAAGGTAAATATTAATTAGACCAGACATACCAAGGAGATATGATGAACAGTATGTTCAATAGCAACCAAAAAAAAAAAAAGAGAAAAACAACAGTTAATACATGCAGCCAAATTGTCTCCACACATTCAGGCCAAAACCAAGTTTCTGTATTACAACAAAGAGCAACGTTCTGATTTTATGCAAAACCTGTGGGGTGTCAGTAGCAACACTTTACACTCCTGGCACAAAGCACAGAAATATCCAGTTCATTTGCATAGAGAAAGGAATCCGAGTTTCCCAGCACCAACTTTGCAGGGTAATTACAAGGTGCTCACAGGCTGTGCAAATACAGAAAGCACAGGAATAGGTAGTTTTCTGTGAGGAAGAGTAAATCCCAAAGAGAATCTACGATTGCACAAATGACAATCAGTCTTTCATTCTACTTATAGGCAGAATATCCTTTTCATATACTGACTATTCCATTTGTGTAGAACTCATTCAATGCATTAATAATAAATGAATGCTATCTATTTAATAATCATGTTTCTGAATGAAGTTTCTCTATTATAATTGGCAGTGTCACAAATAATTCTCACCATTGCTTTACTTTGTGCAGTTTGGACTTCTAATGTTTTTACTTCTATATCTTGCACATTTAAGAAGGTTGGGAGTGGGATAAAACTGCCAAATATGAGACACTTAACTAAGACACTTTTATTCTGGCTTTCTAGTATTTTCCAAGAACTGCATTCCTTTCTGCTGTTTTACTGTTGCAAATTCTCTCAATTTCATTTTAATTTCACTGCAAGAATATCCCTAGTTTCCAAATCATGGTCACGTTTACAGAGAGCTTCTGCTCACTGCTCCAGATCTCCTGCACCTCTTTCAGCAAGCCAGTTCAAAACTACACATAAGTAGGATGTAGGAGATTCAAACTATACTTGTTTCAAAATTAAATTCTTCCACCATCTACCTTACCCCATCCTTCAAGAAAAGCATATATTACAAGATGACTCAGAAGCAGAGATGGTCCAACTGTATCAGCCACTGCATTGAGAATTAAGAATAATTGGTAGCCCACAGTTTAAAATTCAGACTAAGCAGACAAGGTAGTTAAGAGTATGGAAGGGAAAAGGGCATGATGACTTATAAACATTTTTTTTCACAGAAGGCTGGAGGACTGAAGTTGAAATAAAGAAGCTGTGAGAACTGCCAAGTGAGAAAAAATGCAGAGATAATCACTTGGCACAAAGAGAGAACACACAGAGTGTGAACACTAGTCATACACCAAGACACCACCAAGATCCTTTATCAGCTGATCCAATTACCGGCTGGCTCATAACAATTTCTCTCTTCCCTAAGTAAAAATTAATTGGAAAAAAGAGAAGCTAGGTAAGGATCCTGCACTGTGTTAACAAGACTAATTCTTTAAACTTCTGCTTGAGTATAAATTAATGTATGACTACACAATCTCAGGAACTTCAGAAGATTCCTTAGTCCCAATATCAGAGTATAATTCTAAAAATGTTTACTTGTTACTTCTCTGACTCATCATTCATCTAACCTTTTCCATTCTCACTCTGGCTTGTTACGAGACTCTTCTCCATGAGCACATGCACCACCCAGCTCTGGTAATGGCCTTTCCTACATATTTCCTCTTCGTTGCTTACTGACAAGTGGCCTTTTTGAATCCAGAGCTACTCTCACCCTTGACAGAATGTGAAAGTGTAGTGCTCCAGAAATTATGCACTGACACACAGTGCTGTTTTTCCTTACAAGTCCACAGAAATGCCATAGAGGTAAGTTCCCTTGTTAAGTATGAAGTTCTAATGACCCTGTGATATTTTTCTTTGAAAAACATGCCTAAACACAGATGGGGCTTTTGACGTCTGTTAGCAAAAACTGTAGCAGTTATTGTCCTGCTCTAGGCAGAAGTAAGGACTGGATAAAATATGCTTTACACTGGTAACATCTGGGCAAATAACAAGCTGTCAAATCAATCACGGCCCTACTGTGGCATGTAAGGAAAAAAAGGCAAAACCTTTGAGGCATTCAGAACACCCACATTCAGAACACACTGGATCTCACTGGTGTTTGCCAAAAGGCTTTTCATGGCAATTAAATTTCCTAGAAACAAGGCCTCCTCCCGAATGCTGAAAGGGCTCAAGTTCATGTTCTCACCACAATACAAGACATAATACAGTAGTCTGAAAGTAGGACAATCTCTTTTTTCCCAAAATTCCAAGGTCAGACAACAATGTTGTGTCTAATTTTATATTTAACTTACCAATAGCAGAGGATGCTGGATACATAGTACAAAATAATTACTAGTAGAGTAGAACAGTATGAATAGTTACAGTCATACAGATTCCTACATGAAAGTGGGCAAGTTTGCCAACAGTGGTGACACCAGAATCCTCTTTTGAATTTCTCTCTTAAATGACTCTGCCCTTGATACTTCAGCCATCCCTGGAGAGGTCAATTTACATAAACTGACAGCAGCTCTGACTCATGCATTGCCTCTCAAGCTAGAGAACCAAGCTGACATTTCCTAGTATTTAGGGGACTTTGTCTCTGTGATCCCCCGGTCAGATCCCAATGCCTCACATACCTGTGTATTCACTCCTATCATGTTTCAATAAACCTGTCAAGCTTGCACCTGTTCAAAGGTTGGTGGAACATGTCTACTCATCACCTCACAACAATCAACAAGTGACAGCTGTGCCTGTAGCTGATTCTAACATTTCTATCATAATGAGGGACATAGAGAAATTTCATTAGCTGTTCATATTTAGCCCATATTTCCCTAAGAAGATTCACCAGGCTATAAAGACCTGAGTGGTGCACTCTGAAGACAGATTGGCATCTGATACTGCAAGTTATGAGAACAATGGATTGCTTCCAAATATGTCTCTCTTCTTTTCTTTCTTTTCCCTTTTTTTATTAAAACCAGCTGGCGAATAATTGTTGCTGACTTTTTAGGAAACAGACAATCAATGTCAAACACCAGTTAAGGAAAATAGAAGTCATCCTTGGCACTTCTTGAAGCTTTATGTTGGAAGAGCAATGCCAGACATTTTCCTAAAGCTTTGCATTAGATGATGTTGAAGCATTTTGTAAAATAAATCAGTATCTATGCAGTATTTTAAGGGTTGGGAATGTATTCAGTAGTTTTTAAATAAATAGTGGTTCTGATTTTATTAAAACTATTAATGTCTAATTATACCAGCTTATTGGAAACATCATAAAAATAAAATTAAAGAAAAAAAAGGAAGGAAAGAAAAGGCCAATTCTCCTCATATCTTTGAGAAAAAACAACTCAGCTCCATCTTCAGAGAATGTCTCTTCCACCTTAAAATGACTACCTTTTAAAAAGTAAGAGAAAGCCTTAACTCATAGACTTACCCAAAAAAAAACCATTTTGAAATTGATCTTTCTCCTTTACTGGAATTTGTTCTACAGTTTATATATTCTTCCTGAGGCCAGGAATAGATACTCTTTATCAAAAAAAAGAAAAGAAAGGGAAAAAAAAAGGTTATTTACTTCGTCATCTTTTCAAGATCAGGTTTTACCTCCACATCCAATTCACTTATCCACAAAGAAGAAATTATTTTCTCCTCAGTGAACGAGCAATTACACACTTTCTTCCCATAACTTTTTTTTTTCACCAAAACCTTTAACGTTAGGTTTCGTACTAACCTGCTGCAGCAATTCCCAGCTTGAAAGTGATCCAGTCATCTGCCCTCAGCTCTTAAGGCAAGCGGTGGGGAATGAGATGAGTGGGCCACTCTGGTTAGCACATGAGCACAATGACATCCGCATGGTCCCATTCAGAAACTTCAGGGGCACACAGGGGATCTCCACCACTTGCACACGAAGCCTGGGATGGTGCCACCAGGGTTCTGCAGAGAGATTTCTTCCCTGTTCCTGCCTTGGTAGCCAGAGAAGTCCTGGTCTGGCAAGTTCCCTGAAGAGCCTGCATGCCCCAAGTCAGAAGAGAACAAAAGCAACTGGGAGGTCTTGAAAGTTACTCTCAAAATACTCTTCATCACACAAGGTGCTGGACATCATCTCTTCACAGATTTTACTGTCCCTGATAGGTGGCCTTGTTAAGGTGTTTTTTGCTCTTGTACATAGCAACTGGTCATTGCATTTTTTTCTTGACTTCCATTTAGTGCATGCCTAGCTCTTCCTTACAATGCAAATGCTGGCATCTTATCATATCCTCCCTATAATTTTTAACTTTGATTTGCCCCTGCATATTCCAGGAGCTTTTATTTTTAATTCTTTTTTCTAATAAATTACTGAGAAACTTAATTTATGAAGCCTAGGAAATTCCAGAATAACATCTTTGAAGTGAACTTTAGGCTTATTCTTCTCGACTTTTTCTCCATTTTTCACTCTCTGATCACCATTAAAATCTGAGGCTGAATTATGGCGCGTATAATCTCTTCCAAGATTGCTCAACAGCCCAAAAATTGTTAAGAATGCTTCAAAAATTCTTTAAAGTTTCAATCTTTTATAGAACTTTAATACCTTTTGGAGGTGGGTTTTTTGGGGGTTGGGGTTTTTTCCCCCAAGCACCATATTATTTCTCAAAATTAGTAATATAATCTCATAATTAATTACCTTGTCTTTACTCAGATAACTGCATGCCACTAAACAAATCCTGTATTTCAGAATCCTTACTATGCCTTTCCTCATTTTACTTGCCAATACTTCCTAACTTTTGTTCACTTACTGCTAAATTCCTGGCAATTTCCTGATGCACAGTGTTGCTCTATTTCATCTACTCCTGTGCTTGGTTTTCAGTTTCTTTTCCCTCCACATACCTTGTGAATATTTTTGGGTGGTTTTTAATAAGCAGCATGTTGTAATGGCGCTGCAAATTAGATGAGTCCTTATGTTAACAACAGATAACTATAACATTATGGGAAAGAGCTCATGAGAGGAGGAAGGACAGCTACATAAATCATCACTGACTGCTAACACAGAACAAACTAAAACTAGCTAAACCAATTCTTAATTTTCAGACAATTAACTAACAGCCCCACTGCTGTTTTCTGTGATTTTGTGCAGCATCTAACTTCCTGGAATGTCTTTCTGCATTGGACAATTTTCTTGTACTTTGCATAAGAAATCCAAAAAGAATATTCTGTTATGTTTCATTCATTTTGTTGTTGGAGAAATACAGAGGGTCTCTCATGGGTCAATATCTGGATGTGTGTTTATAGAAAATGAAGTGCACAATGTAGTTTATTTCTAAACAAAGCAATGTACTGGTCTTGTTTCAGATAAACATGTACATCTGAATTTTACAATGATCCTATTGTTTTCAAGCCAAGACTTCCATTATGTTTCCAGGTGAAGACCTCCATACCCATTCCCTGTTTGTCTCAAATTCGAGACTAAACACTTTTCTCTATTTAGGAAGCTGTCGTATTTTCAAAGAGCTCTTCTTGTTTATTTACAGCAAACAGGAGCTGACAACTCCAGAAGGCTTTTCTTGTTGTCCCTCCTGGTCTCACTGACTTTTCAGGAATCCAGGAAGATCACAACACAGATAAGCTAAGAACAGTTTCCATTGCACACAAACCCCATGAGGGCACAAACAGGCAGCAAAATACCATGAAGGAATTTCCAAGTAAATATTCTCTTTCAAGCTAGATGTATAATTTCATTATTTAGAACCTTCATTTGGTCTGTAAACTGATAGTATACCACAGGATTAACTCTCTCCCTGGCTGAGATTCACACCCATACTTCTGGTAATACTAACTTGATGTGTATGTCAATTCCTGCCATGTGTAGTGGCAGAACTCACTGTTCTTAATGGTTGTATCTTCATTAATAAAGAAGATGCAATATTCTGAGAAATTTCCATGACTTGGATGGCTTATACCAGGAGTTGATAAATTAATTTAACATTTATTCAATTCAAATGGTGAATTATTCTTGCATCACTCACTCATCCTTCTTGCTCTTGCATTCCTTGGAAACAATGTTTTCTGCTGTCTCCCAGACCTTTCATGGTATAGTATGTTTTTTTACAACTTAACAAACATTTATTAAGTTACCTTTGACAAAACAGCCCAATAGAAGAACAAAAAAATCCTACTTGATTTACTAGCATAGCTTAAGGACAAGCTGAAATGCCTGATTCAAAGATCAAGACCAGTAACTGTTAAAAGCCATTCCTGAAACTTAAAGGGCAAATTTCTCCATCAATTATTTCCAGTAAAAGGTTCTAATTCTATTGAACAGAAGAGCATTGAAGAAACACCTCTAGAGACAACATTGTCACTAATCTTAGAAAAGGATCCATAAAACTCTCCAAAACTGTAAGCAAGAGACAGATTTTAGTGACAGATTTTATGATGTATTAATTATGAATTGCACACATAACCCAAAATTCGTTTTTCCCCTTGTGATGCCACAAAAATGAAAAACAAAAATAAATTATTTCTCAGTTGGTAAGTAGCTAAATATAAGATTTATGTTTGTTGGTGTTGTGTAATACTGCTGGCCTAATTCCAGTCACTAAACTCTTCAGCTGTCCCTCAACAGGTGTAAAGTGGTTTCACTAACTCTGTACTTCTGCAAAAACACATTAGAACTATTCAGAGACCCTGAAAACCTTGAGTACTACAGCTATGCCATTCTTAAGGACTGAGAGTCATGACCCCCATCTTGACTCCTTTACCTACATAGCCGCAAACTACCCATCCAAAATGATACTCAAATGGAGAATTATCAACATCTCTGTCACTCTGCAGAACTATGATCTTCCAATGCTATAAACACATGTAAACTTTTAGCATCAAGTCCCATGACTGAATATTAAAAAGCCCAAATTTCTTCAACATCTCCCACCACTGAACTAGTCAACCAATTATATTACAAAAGTCTGGGACCGTGCCACCAGCGTTCTGTTGAGAGATTTCTTCCCTGTTTCTGCCTTGGAGCCAGAGAAGTCCTGCTCCAGCAAACGCTCTGGAGAGTCTCCATGTCCTAAGTCATTATATTACAGATTTTTTAAATTTGAACGTGAAATTAAAGGGCCGTGTTTGAACTTGTTCTTTCACCAACAAATCCTGCCACATCTTTAGGTTTTATGCAACACGCTGAGGGCCAAGCGGGCCGTACGAAGAGGCTGTCGCCACCACTGAGAGCGGCCAGGCAGCGAAGGCTTCCCGTGCCTTCCCTTTCCTCCGCTACCCTGCGGGCGGGCTCCCGCGCCGGCGATCCACAGCAGCCTCCGCAGGGGAGGAAAAGGAGGGCGGAGGAGAGCCTGCGCTGGAAGGAAGGGCTGTCCCGCCTGCCCCTGACCCGTGGTGCCCGAAGTCCCCCGAGGTTCGTGTTCCGCCACGTTTGCTTCGCCTCTTTCCAAGAGAGACTCACTCCTGGCGGGCGCCCCGGCTGCTCCCCCAGCACTAATGCTCCTGGAGATGATCCTGTCCCGTGCCAGGAACGGCAGCAGGGCTCACACAATCCAGGGCAGTCCTTCCTCAGGCTGAACAGCAAGGCTGAATAGCTTAGTAAGATAAAAAAGAAAAAAAAATACGTGTACATCTACCTATATACATGCACGGTGTATTGCAAATCTCTTCTAGCATTGCACGGTTTGTAGTTCAGAATTCATTTTGAGCGCCAATGTCCAAAAGCTTCAGAGGCTTCAATTACCAAATGTTATGCCTGCCAGCAGAGGGAGCCAATTTTATTCCATGAACCTAGGGGAAAAACATTTTTGAACAGGAACATTCCTGGTCTTTTTACATTCATCAAGTCAGAAAAGAATAAAATATAACAATTTTTCAGTGACATCTGTATGGCATGATTTTGAAGGTCTCTGTGACCCATAAAGCCTTAAAAAGTAATTTGAATTTCAGACGAGAGCAGGAATAAATTCTGAAAGCCAAGCCTTGTGGCATCACTTATGCATTTCTTCCCCTTTTTTAAATAATTAATTTCTTCATTTATTAAAATTATTTTAGACAGTAATAAACAACAGTGCTAATCGCTTTTGATAGACAGCATATACAAAACAAGAACTCAGAGCAGCTTACTTTATCACATTTAAAGTTATTATGCGTGTAACAGGTCTGCTTTTTGGTCCAGGAGGATGATGGAAATTCAGTCGTTCCTTATTATTTGTGACATCTTTAGATTTTTTAATTACACTTCAATTACACAAGGGTCAGCAGAATGCCTTGACTAAGGATCAAATGTGCCTCCTTTCATACCACCTCACCGAAAAAAAGATGTTCTCCGAGTGCCAATTTACAATATAACTGAGTTAACTACAATATTTTTCACGCAGAAGCAAGTAATAATATTGAATAGCAGATTGCATCACACTACATATATATATATATATATAGATACATAAAAAAACCTCCCAAATATTCCTCAATTTCCAACAGAAATGTTAAGGAAAATTTTAGTCATTATTTTGAGGAATTCTTAGTTTTAAATGTTCTTTCACAAGTCTGGATTTTGAGGAAAGGATCTTAAAAATGTGGCAGAAAAAGTAAAAACATAACACTAAAATGAGCCGCGTTGTGGCAAAAAATAAGGAAATTACTATGTCACTTGCAGTTTATAGTGGTAAACTCCAAGTCCAGTACTGGTGGAGGGATTGTTACAGACAGCAGAGCTTGGGCATTATTGTGAATAAGCTTCCAACCATATAGGACTGAATACAGCACTGGCTTTACCTGAAACATTATGTCCACCAATACTGCAAGAGTGGCAAATCTTAGTTAAAAAACATGCAGGGATCTGATTAATTCTTTGCCGTCTCAAAGTACAGCTAAACCTCAGTCGGCTGAGGCTGCATTCCTAAGAAGTGCAGCTCTAAGCATTTTAATCGAAAATAAAGCAATTTTTCCCACAATAATTTGTATAGCAGAGAGGGAAAATGTGCAGTAGCTTAGGAAGTACATGTAATTTAAATGTTTAAATGAGCCATGGGATCACCAGCACTGTCAGCCTGACAAGCCTGACTTTCCAGCAGCTAACTTTTCTGAACAGATTTCCCTTCTGAAAGATCTCAGGTGCTTCATCGATGAGGCCAACCACCCAACACAGTTGTGTGTAAGCATTTTTGCTTTCTCTTTCAGAATAGTTACATTTTCCTTGCTGTCATCACCTTCCTCAGATGAATCAACGCCAGTCAAATAAGTCAAGGGTAAAGAACATAATAAAAGGAAAACAGTGGTTAGCAGAGTACAGTACTAAATGCCTGACGACAGAGCTCCAAACTGAAGAGCTGAAAAGTGACACATTAAGGGGTGTTACTGTATTAGTTATCTGGAGTCACTGAATAGATATTTACGCATCATAAGGGCATTTAAAAGTGAAATGACAGTTTAGTCTAAAGGGAATGGCACAAATTTAGCATCTCAAAAAAAAAAAACAAAACTGTATCAAGATGAACCGCTCTGTGGAAGAGAATATTAGCCATTTAGATTTTAAGAAATAATGACACTAATCAACTAATGAAGTGTGTTCTTTTATATTCCTCATACTAGCTCCAGGCTTTATTTCTTATGCCCTCTAAACCTTCACAGATATTCATTCCTATCTGTTTCCTCCTTTTTTTCTGGTTTTTTTTTTTTTTTTCCCCAGTGGAAACTATCCCACCTCCTTCTTTCCTCTGTTTTCATTTTCTGCACTGAATGCTTAGCTTTGACTCTGAATTTGTCTCAACTGCAGGCAGCTGAATTATTTCTTCTAATCTTTTTCTTACTCTAGACCAAAAATGTTCTCTGGCTGCCATTTTTCACTACATATGATGAAAATATACAGGATAAATAAAACCAGTGCAAGCAAATTTACAAGTTTGCTTAGATTTATGAACTTACATGAGAAAAGGAACAACGGGGCTTTTATACAGCATCTAGGATAATGTGGTCCCATTCTTCTGACAACATAAAAGTATTACTGTGCTTCCAACTGGCGCTATTTGGTCACCATTGCATTCTTGCTTAAGGTCTCCAAATAAAAAATGAAGGTCAAATCCTGAATGGTAGAACTTGCGTGGGATACTGCCAGATGGCTCAAAAAAAAAGAACCAAAACAAAACACAACCCAGTAGATGAACAATATCTAAACCCTTTTTATATAGAATGGTCATTAATTTGTTTTCCTTCCTCCACTTTGTAAATAAATATTAGTGACTTCAAGCTAAAGGGAACACTATAGGGAGCAAAAAGTTCATGTAAACGATAATAAATAATCATATACCACAAATACATAATAAAGACATACTTTAACCTTTACATTTATTCTTTCTACTTCACCAGGTTCATGCAGATATTGTTCATCTATGGTAAGATTGGCATAACTGTAAAAACAAAAATAATTACTTAGGTATTCAAAACTCAAGAAAGATTTAATAAAATACTCTGCAAGAAGCAAAATTGTGAAGTTACCCATATCCAGTGCCTTTCTTTCCTGGATTCATATCAAACTGCTTTCCAGGAGAAATATATCTTCCATTGTGTTTCGATTGTGGACAGAATTACACATACAAGACTCTTACTGTTTCATAAGAGCTGCCAAATCCACATCTAAAATAATAAATGAACACATTAAATAATGTTTTGCAAATATTTCAGGCTTTCCTTATCTAATGTGCTAAAACAACAGTAAGTGGAAGACTCAAATAATACTTACAACTCAGGAGTTAAATATAAAAACAATCAGATCCATTGTCCATGGATCTATTACAACAATTCCATGCACAGTGTTATGGACAAAAAATAAATAAGATGGTGGCAGAGATGAAGTTCTAGGATATCTCAATAATACGTATGCGTTCAGTAGAAGTTGTTTTGATTTTGTGCCAGCAAGGTGAAGCACATATATATATATATGTGCTGATTTTGGCTGGGGTAGAGTTAATTTTCCTCCCAGTGGCTGGTATGGGGCTGTGTTTTGGATTTGTGCTGAACAAAAGGTTGATAATATAGAGGTGTTTCTGTAATTGCTGGGCAGGGTTTACACAGAGCCAAGGCCTTTTTTGCTTTTTATACTGCCACAGTGGTGAGGAGACTGGGAGCACATGGGAGACTGGGAGGAGACACAGCCAGGACAGGTGACCCCAACTGACCAAAGGGATCTTCCAGACCATCTGGCATCATGCTCAGTGTGTGAAGTGGGGGATGTTTGGAGTGATGGCGTTTGTCTTCTCAAGTCACTGTTATGTGTGATGAGGCCCTGCTCTCCCGGAGATGGCTGAACACCTGCCTGCTCATGGGAAGCAGTGAATTCATTCCTTGTTTTGCTTTTTTTTATGTATGTGGCTTTTGCTTTCCCTATT
This sequence comes from Mohoua ochrocephala, assembly GCA_013398855.1. Lineage (NCBI taxonomy): Eukaryota > Metazoa > Chordata > Aves > Passeriformes > Acanthizidae > Mohoua > Mohoua ochrocephala. The sequence continues at coordinate 141,015 of VZTA01020380.1, forward strand.
AAACTGTCTTTATCGCAAACCATGAGTTTGCTGCCTTTTACCCCGCTGATTCTCTCCCCAGTCCTGCTGGTGGGGGAGTGAGCAAGCAGCTGCGTGGGACTCGGCTGCTGCCTGGGTGAAATCACCACAATTTCCAGCAGAAAGTTTTGAGAGATGAATATCACACATTAGCCCTGTCTGGGATGTGGATGCAGAGTAGAAAAGCTGCAGCAGCACAGCAGTGGAAACACATCTAATTAAATAGATTTTATACATGTTATTATAAAAAGCAGTATGCTGGAACACTGTGTACGATGGAAGGGTGAGCCATATTATACTTGTGCTCAGCCATGTAGAACAAACAGTATACATGAGTTTTAAAAAGCTCACATTTTTTTGGTTGTTTTGGAGTGGTTTTTTGCAAAGTGTGGAGGTTCATATTGTGTGAAATGCACAATCACATCATCAGGCAACCTCAGTGCTGTTCTTCGACTGTTGGGAGATCTTGCCATCAGGTAAGGAACCAAAGGGCAGACGACAAGAAACAACCAGAGGTGACAGAAAACTGACCCTTGGAAATCACTTTACGGGTTCGCTGTTATGAAGCTAGTTAGCATTATTTGTGAGGACAGAAATAATTTATCGTAAACAAACAGACCTGGAGTTAAATTCTCCATCCTAACACACAGAGCATTGATCAAGGGATTAATGGGGACGACTTTGGGCCTCAGCATCTCAGTGTTCCTGGAGAGGGTGGACGTGGACGAGCCTGGCCTGGAAGGAGCACTAACGCGAGGCAGAAGCCGGGCAAGAGGGATTCTAGAGCGTCTCCCAATGGATCTGTAGAAATGAGGAAATAATACCACCGTCTGGCTGGGCTGAGCTCAGCCATGGCTGCCCAGGGAGAGAACGCTCAGCCCCACGCACTCCCCCAGCGCGCAGACCGCCGGCAAGCGCGGTAGCACCGCAGGGCAGAGAAGACGGGTGACTCCGGGAGTGACTCCGCAGCACTGCCGCTCCTCCTGCCCGGCCGAAGGGGAAACAGCGGAGCCAGGACTCGGGCCGGGGCCGTAGCACGGCGGCTGCGCGGGTGCGGGGCCGGAGGAGGCGGGGCCCGTGG
>VZTA01020380.1:142306-159970 GCA_013398855.1 Mohoua ochrocephala
GGGACCGGGCCGGACCGGGCCGGGCCGAGCGGGGCGGGCTGGGGGCTGGTGTCCTCGCTGCCGACTGGGTGCTCGGCGGCCGCGTTTGGGCCTCCAGCTCCAGGGGTACCTCGGGGAGGGAGGTGCGGAGGCCCCTCGGTCCCCTTTCTGCAGGGCCCAGGTTGTGTCACACGGGGGACAGTGGCCCGTCCCGCAGTGACGCCTTCCTATGCCCCCTGCCATTCTCCTTCGCCCTTGGGGGACTGAGCTTGCCTGGCTTTAGTCAGGGATTTGTTGGAAGAGGTCATCATAGTAGTGCGAGGCGCTTGTCGGTGGTGCCAAGCAATAGAAGAGGCGACGGGCAGAACCTGATGCCCAGGAAGTTTCACCTGAGCGCGAGAAAGAGCTGCTTTAGTGTGCAGTGACTGAGCACTGGAACAGATTGCCCAGGGAGGTTCTGGAGTCTCCTTCACTGGAGATACTCAGGAACTGTCTGGACACAATCCTGTGCAATGTGCTCTAGGATGACCCTGCTTGAGCAGGGAACTGGGAACAGATGACCGTAACACCAAGGTTGTGGGTTTGATCCCGATTATGGGCCATTCACTTAAGAGTTGGACTCATCGTCCTTGTGGTTCCAACTCAGAATATTCTGTGATTCTGTGACCCACTGTGGTCCCTTTCAACTTCACCCATTCTGTGATTCTGTGATGTCCCTGATGAGCCACTATCAAGTGGCTTATTTTGCAGAGCTCTTCTTCTTATTCATGAACATTATTCTTGTGTAGTAATAATTCAAATAAAAAATATCTTTCACGTCAACCCAGGCAAACATTTTTTCACGTTCTGGCTGGCACTTTTGTGGGTCCCACACTCCAAGACCCTATTAATGCAGATAACCCGGTTATCTGAAATACTTCAGGATTATGCTTCAGAAACCAAACTGTTTCTTGGCTCTTCAGAATCACTGAAACCTGAAAATCCTTCACCAGCAGATAAATTGTAGTGGACGATTATATTTTCAAGGTATGCATATTTTGCATATTTCTCTTTATAATGCTTTTAATGGAAAGAAAATTAGTCCTATGTTTTGGGGTTTTTATTTCATGAGTAGCAATGGCATTGCACTTGGAAATGTCTCCTACGTGTAAGCAAACAGTTGTGCAAGAAGTCTTTCCAAAGGGTCCTAGTATCATTATTTTTACAGGTGCTTGGTGGTGTTTTGGAGCAGTTAAAGCTGTTAACAGTTCTTTCTGTGGACTGTTAGACTGAGCAATACCCACACTCATCTGTCACCTTTTGTTCCTCTCTGTACTGGCCCAGCTGTTTTTGTCTGGTACATTGAACTAGGGATTGATCTGTCTGAAAAAGCCCTCTCTGAATAGAAGGGTGTTTTTCCATCTGCATGAGTTCTCTGGTGAAGTTAAAATGTCTGCAGTGAGCAGTTGTGAGGACGCAGAGTGGTGGCTTCGGAAGGGGGAAGAAACAGCTGGGTGACCTCTGTGGTGGCATAAGTAGCTCTCCTGGCAGTTGTGAAACTCAGCCTTAGTTCTAGAGGTTGTGTGTGTCACCCTGCCCCCCCCCACCTTTTTATTTTTCTCATTGCCCTGAAACTGTGATTTCCTAACTAATGAATGCATTCTTACAGATGTGCCTAATTGCCTTTCTGCTCAGCTCTGTCCTTGCTTTACTTGACCTGGAAGAATATATATTATATATATATATATATGTAAGAACTTATATTATGGGAAACATGACATTTGGATTGAAACCATGAGAAACAATGACATTTTACCAAAAGTATTTCTATATGGTAGAAGTATCGAATTATGGCTTTTTTTGTCCAGGTAGGAAATGTGTTCCAAGGTGTAATTGAGATGCTGGTTCCAGCGACTGTGCACTGCTGCACCACTCACTTACCTGTTTATTCCCTGGCCTTCTGTAACCTGAACAGCTGCAGTAATTGCTGGTGTGTTTGCACACTGAGGTATAACAGCAGTCAGTTTTGGCTTGAGAGAAGGCACGTGGAAATGGCTGTTCGTTTTCATTGCTTGTTTTTTTCTCCTTAGGTAATTCTAGAAGCTATGGATATACTCTTTAGAATAAGAGGAGGCTTGGATCTTGCATTTCAGCTTGCGACTACTGACGGTGTGTCTCTAAGACTAATAGATTTCTTAATATTTATATAAACTGTTATTAAGAAACTATTTATTATATTTATTTTCTTAGCATTTCACCACGTGTTAAGTGCTTCTTCACAAACCTGTAATGATTAAGTACAAAAAATGTTATTCTTTATATTCATAAATTTTCTGATTTTTTTTCCATCTTATGTTTTTTGTTTTAATTTGAAATAAACTTTACACTGACATTTTTAACTAATTTTATTTGCATATACTTCTTACTTATGGATATGTTATTGGGACCACTTTTCAGCTTGAAGCCAAAGGTGACCCTGAAATTCTAAGCAAACTTAAAACTTTAAGGCAATGAATTGGATTATGACAGGACTGTATTAATAATACAATTTTGAGACTGTGGTCCAATTTTTCTAGAGAAATAGAGGAGGGGAACAAGCTAACTAATCACTCTACTGCATTTAGACAGGATTGGCTACTGCAATTCCCTGTGATAGCAAGGGATTAGTCCATATGGCATTGAGGGACTCCTCTAGTCCCACATTGTTACAGTTAAGTGACGTTCTCTTCAGAAAGGCTGCTCAGGGCTGTCCGTGGCCATTGAGCTGTCATAGGGTGGGACAGGGAAGGCTGTTCTTAGCTCCACTCTCCGTCATTCTGCATTTTAAAAGGACATGTCTCCAGTAGAAACTCTGAATTCCATCTAGTGAACCTTGATAAGGAACTTGGGCTTATTTGAGTTCGTGATGTGTGGAGCAGAAGTGTTGAATAGATTGACCTAATCCAAAGCAGCACTTTGTGAGTTGCATCCTCAGAGAAGGGTCATTTATTTGACATTGTCTACAGTGTAGTGAATTGTAACCACAGTGAAGCAGTTTGAATTGTCCAAGTGCATGGTATTCACACCTCTTAGTGTGTAAATATGGCACACTGCTCCTTTTGAAGGGCAGTGAGGTTTTTCTTTTGGAGCAATTTTCCTTTCACTTTTCTAATAATGTAGTTTTTACAAGACTTTTAGTACAAAAGTTATCTACTAGTGACCAAATTTAAGTTAATGCATCCGAGAGATACAGCACAGTCTTTTGATAGCTTGTTAGGCTTTTTTAACTTATATTCAAACTAATGGTTTTTAATCTTCTCAGTGAGGAAAAAAATGTGGCTCATCTGCCAGAGTTACTCTGTCATATCCAATAGTGTCTTATCCAGTATTGGTTCAGGTTATAAGGTGTGGGTTAAACACCTTACAAGCACTGAAAGGCAACTGTATATACCGGCAATAAAGTTTCAGGCAAACCAGACTGTGGCTTACAGGTTTATGTTGGCCAAAATTTGGTCCTCAGCTGGAATGTTGGCCCTGCTTTTCCAAAGATTTCCTCTGGCTTTGGTTTGTATTTCCGAACAATGATACGAAGTCAGAAACGTGTGACTCAAATTGAATCTTTCCGGGATTTTTTCAAAAGCCTAAATACACGTAAAAGTTTGTCTGTACATAGAAGTTTGTTTGCAGCTGTAGGCTTGGTTAAGAGTTATTAGATGTGGTAAGTGACTGCAGAGTAGGTTATTCTGTAAATTTGACAGCATCTGAGAAACAGCACACTTTTGTTCAGGGAGATGTGAATGTGAACGTTTGAGACAGACCTGCTTATCTCAGTTTTTGTTTACCCAGTCATTCTTCTGATGATAACAGCACTTGCATCTTTATTCCAAGTCAAAACAATTTTATTAAATGTATGCCCAGCAGCTATAAAAAAAATTTCTAGGAATTTTCTAGAATTTTCTAGGGAATTTTCTAGGCTAATTATATCCTTGCTGTGTTTCAGAGGCATCAACAAAAAAGGCATTAGGATATGTTTTCAGTGATCTTGAAAACAAACTGTCCTCAGAGGTCCTTGTATTCAGAATTTGCCACAGTCCAGTCTATGTGTGGCCTAACAATGGTATGACCACAGTTCCAGAGCTGACTGATGAGTCTGCATGTAAGGAGATAAGACGATTTATACAGTGAGTACGTTTAAAAACTGGGGGGGAGGGTTGACAGATTAATTTCATATTATAGAAATTTCTCTTTCTGTTGATAATTCAGATTTGATCAAGATGATGAGACCAAACGAAAGCTTGGCAAAAAAAAGGATAAAAAGTTACAGGATACGGTATGTTTCTCAGCCACTAATAAGTTATATAATACAAACTGTCATTTAAACATTTTTAAAGTTGCCCTCTCTAGGTTTTTCTGTCCACAAATAGGCATTGACATGACTTAAAAGAATGCTTTTAAAGTCATTGAGAGTTGACATGAATGCAGAAATCCACCTATGGTAGATCAGCACATAGAAGTTTGTCTTTAACATGACCAGCTTTTTTTTAACCCAAGTATTTAATTACTGAGTTTGATACCAAATATCTGCAGTCTTACTTTTCTCTTCTTGGCACGTGTAGTTGGAGATGTACTATTGGTGTCTTTATTCTCTGCAGCAGCCGATAATCAATGTAGACCTCATGTTGGAAATTACATCTTCATTAGCTGCTTTGGCTCCACTCATTGAAAGGGAAAAGAAGGAACACCACTACATAAATATGACATTACCAGTTGATGTTGTTGTATCTGTTTCTCCAGAAGAACCATGGGGAAAGTAAGTGTTATCCTGAACTTGCAATGTTTCAGCTTCATTTCTGCTTTTTCTTGAAATAATGAAGTAAAACTATATCGTTCATCAGTTTAATGAAAAGTATATATATATGTTTTTGTGATGTACTTTTAACTGTGTAAGTAATAAAAGCTCCTGTAGACAGCTGTTAACGATCCTTTTGCTGTTTATAAAAAATTCAGTTTATCAATGTCTGGTAGATTTGATAACTCATAACCATTGCTTAGCAAGGAATTGAGAAAGTCAGGAAAATGTTCTAGAAATTCCTGTATGTGAGGTGTATAAACGTGAGAGTTGGGGTGTATTTGACGAGTCTCTGTAATCTGGCCCTACATTAGGGGCTGCAGCTGAGTAGGTACAGATGGAAAACATTTGAGTCTGCCTCTATATTTTTTCCTTGTATTTTTTCCGTAGGATTTGACTCTGAGCGACGCTAAATGGAGTGGATAAAATGCAAAAAAAAAAAAAGTATAGTCATATATGTAATTTTTATTTTGGCAATGCTCATAGTGATTGTGTTTCTGATACGAGAGCAGGGTAGCTGCATTTTGGAGGATTGAATCACTAGGGATTCCTTCCTCTGTGCAGACAAGCTTTGAGTAAGGCACGGCTGGGCTCTGCCTTTCCCTGTGGGAGCAGAAGCATTGAAGTAGTGCAGTCATCTGCACTACCAGGTCAGGCATGCATTTAGGTCTTGTATAACTCACAGCTGTGAGAAAAAATGATTCACCATCGCTGCTTTACTTTTTAAATATTCTCCCTTGTACTTTGCAGGGTACAGAATCTCCTAGTGAAAGCAATTCATGGGCAATTAAGTGACATGGAACGATGTATCATGAAATACGTGAAGGGAACATCAATTGTGGTACCAGAACAATTTCATTTCATGTTACCAGGGAAAAATCACCTTGTAACAATCTCCTATCCTACGGGTATTTCAGATGATCAGCTGGAAAGTTACAGAAAGGTAAAGCCAACAAACTGTAGCAGAACCTGATCTTTTATTTTTATTTTCAATTACTGTAATTGAAACAGTGGTAAAGCTTTCCATTTAGTCAATGCAGAATAAATACTAGGAGATACTGCTGTTTTTTAAAATTTATTTTTATTATAACCAAAGCAGTATACTGAATGTGGAAATTCGATTTATCAGAAGTTATTTTATAGAATGTGCCGGATCTCATTTTTGTAAGGGAACAGTAGAAACTTTAAAAGTACATAAAATTTGGATGATAAAGATTTTATCTAAATTATCCTTCCAGTACAGTATTCTTTGAATTTCTCCACTTCTATGGTAGAACATCAGTTTACTTTTGGTGTGTTACTACATTCAGGTTTTAACACACATCCTGAAAGGGTTAGTATTGGGGGTTTTGTTTGTTTTGGTGCCTTTCTTGTGGTTTTTTGGAGTTTTTATCTGTGTGTTTGGAGGGGGCTGCTTTTTGTAGCTCACAGCTGACCAGGCTTAGCTAGTTTTTGGCTTGTTTTTGCCTTCTGGGTTGGCACATCTAGAAAAAGGAATATGGACGAGGTGGAAAAATGTTGAGATGCAGCAGTCCTTTCAGATTGAGACTGATACCAGTCCAGGTCACACAATTTCATGTACTGAGAGCAGGGAAAGAATATACTAGAGCTTAAAGGTGTAGAAGCTGTGGAGACTTTTCATTTTCTTTTTCAGTGTGAAGCATTACTCAGTGTATAAAACCCAATCTAGCCTCGTGTTTGCCGAGGCCTCAGGCATTGGTGGCACTGTCTGTGTTTCCTGCTCTCTGTCTGCTGTTCACTCTTACCCACTGATGGGAGGTGTCACTGCAGCTCCTGTAGCTGGGTTCAGTGCTGGGTCATCTGCCTAAAATGTATTACCCGTGCTACACACATTATCCTAGATGATCTCATCATTCCTTTCACTTTTAAGCTCTGTGAAATAAGACAATATATCTCTTTAAATGTGGCTGCTGTGTGGCAAACAGAGCTTAAGAGATTTAAAAATAGACTGAATCTGCTTGAACCATAAGCCCAGTATCTTTGCTTTGTCTCAGTACATGTTCTTTGTATGCTCCAATAGCAGTTAAGATTATAATTTGGTGTGTCTATCTACCTTACTGTGTAGATAAAACTGTAATCCTTTTTTATGATGGTGTATTTTATCATACTTTCATAACAAACGTGTCACTCATGCTGTCCTCAGTGGGGCCCCAGCAGCAGGTATTATGTAACAGGACTGCATAAAGCAGTGGGCCCTTTAGATGGGAGGTAAGCCTGCGTGAGCTCCCTTGGAGAGGTGAGGTCTAGTAGTAAACATACCTGCTGAATGTTTAATTAAGCATGTTTTAATAATTTGCTAAGATATGCTGTTAAAATTATGTCTTTATTGCTACTTACAATATGATCTTTCTTTTAATCCAAAATTTGAATTGTGTTTCTTATTTTTATTTGAACTTGCATGTAGGAATTGCATGGGTTATACAATCTGCCTTGTGACAGACCATATTTCAAGAGAGCAAATGCTTATCATTTTCCAGATGAACCATATAAAGATGGATATCTTAGAAATCCACATTTACATCTTAGTTCACCTGGCATGGAGTCTGGTATGGTAAGTTTAAATTGAAACATTTTGCAGAAAGCACCTTTTTATTTTAATTGAGATTTTTTTATTGAAAGAAGTAATTTAGATAGTCAATGATGTGTAGATGAGAAAGTGAAATAATTGGCTTGACTTTTTAAGCAAAAGGGCTCCTCTGCACAAAATGGCATTGCTTTAATTTGCTATATTTGTCTCAAAGAAATTGGATTTTCTTGGGAAAAGAATGAACATGTTTTTAGCACGTATTCTAAAAAGTTTCTCAGAACCAGGACAAGAAACTAAGACTATGAACAGAGAAGTTTAGGAGACAAGGAAACAGGCCGAGTAATCACGTGTGAATAATGACCCTCCGAATTGTCCAAAGATTGCAGTCCCCAAGTGAAAAGTTTACAGTGCAAGTGACAGCTCAGATGACTTCCCTGAAGACTGGTGCAGGTGTGATCAGATGCCTCTGTGTCCTGTGCCCTGTGCAGGTTTGTTTGGTGCAAGGCGTATACAGCTACCACCACTATATGCAGGACCGCATCGATGACAGCGGCTGGGGCTGTGCCTATCGGTCTCTGCAGACAATCTGCTCTTGGTTCAAGCACCAAGGCTACATGGATAGACCTATACCCACACACAAGGAAATTCAACAGGTACACAACATTTAAGATTATTTTACGCGTATTTGTCTAGAAAGGTTTGTGTAGATTATTTTTTAAATGCCAAATTCGTATATTTTACAATTTGGATTTGTGGGATATTTTTTGTCCCTTAAATTGAACTGGTGGTTCTGAATTGTTTATCCGTGTTGGGTGACATTATCTGTACAAAGAAGGTACATTAAAATAGTCTTTTAAATGTTTCCTTGGATTAATATTCTATTAGAAGCTGTGATATGACATTTTCAGTGTTTTTGTCAAGTGAAAAGAGAACAAAGAACCCACTGTGTCATACTAAAATCAGTTTTAAAACTGGCTGTCGTATTAAGTGACAGCTGGATTAGTTCCCAGATGCTACACATGAATTTACTGACACCTTTTGCAACTTTACCATTGACAGTAGTGCACTTTTCCTGATTTTTGAACTCTCCTTCACTTCTTTTTCTGTTTTGAATTCAAATGCATACTTGAATATGTTCATTTCTGTTAACAGCACTGAAGTAAAACTGTAGGCTTGTAGCTAATACCCATACTTGGGTATGCGTATCAAGGAATACTGCAGTTACCTTCAGTCTTCTAAATATAATTCTCGTGTTGCATTTATTTTCTGAACAATTTTAGTAAAGTTTAATTCATTCCATAAAAAAACTTTTATCATATGTAGCAGGGATGTGAGCACTAAAGGTAAAACTACATTTCCTGAACATTTCTCAATCCGCACCTGAATGCTGTTGAAGTCTGTGCTCTCCTGTAGTATTTTTAGGCATCAAAGAGGGCAGTAGCCTGCAGAAGACCTTGTGGGCTTTGTGTCCTGAGCAGAAAAGGCCCCTCTCAAGTGCTGCATGTAACATATAAGCCTCAGAATGAAAAAGAGTTTAAAATAAGCCATAACCTTTGACATGTATCAGTGGCCTCTTCCTCAGAGTGCTATTTTATGGATCCTTTCCTGAGTGCTTTGAATAGAAATCCAAGCCTTTCAGTGTGTGAAGTGGCTTCTGCAGTGTGCAAATGACACTCTCCATTATTAAACAGCTCAGTGGTCACCCTGCCAGCCTGAAGCCTGCCTGTGGACCTGGAGTTGTAGTCTCTGCTCAGGGACACAGTTCTGCATTACTGCTCAAAGGGGCATTTCCAAAACAGAACCGCAGTGAATTAATTCAACATTCATTGGTCTACTTTTGACCATCTAGGTTCAAAACACATGCCCATATATATAAACCAACTTTGTTCACCAAAAGTGGTGGAATTCCCTACTACGTGTTGTTGATATTTGGGTTTCTTCCTCACTATGATGTTGCAAAGGCACTGGTTGATGCTGGAGACAAGCCTGCAGCATTTGTCGGGTCACGGCAATGGATTGGTTCGATCGAGGTACAGCTTGTTTTGAATCAGCTTTTTGGAATAACATCCAAAATATTATTTGTCAGGTAAGAATCACTACCTGTTTAGTAGCTTGGTAATTGCTAAAAAGACTGAATGCCTTAAAATGCAAATCACAATTACAGTACATGGGAGAAGAGGGATAATGAAAGAGATCATAAATCTTTCAAGGGTTCCTTGCTCATAAACCCTCTATTCCCACCTTTAGTTGTGCTAAGTGCTTACAGATGAAGGTGGTGTTAGATTTCTTGGGAGCTTGGGGTTCCAGTTTCCAGTTTCTATGAATCGCTTAATAATATGCAAATTGCCCAGTTTTATAAAGCTATGGTCTAATGCTTCCACAAGAAATGTGGCTCCCATTGGGTGTGTTTAATCTATAAATTGCTTAATGATATGCAAACCGATCTGGAATTCAGCCTATTCCTTTGCACCACAAACATAATTTTTGATAGGCACAAAGTCTGGTGGCCACAGAGAGCTGAATGCACACTGACAAATAAATTATTATTGCGGCCACAGACCTAACTTGTGAGTTTAGGGTTGAGGCAGATTGTTGAGAAGTCTGGAAAATAATGTTCTCCTTTTTGCGTTTGTGTGGCAAATAAAGCAAGGAGTTTGTTTACATTCTGACAGTCTGATGCTCTCATATACAGTGAAGGACCCTATGAAGATACTTGGGACAAAAAGAATAATCTTTAGCATATATCAGAAGCAAAATTACCATATTCTTATCATTTAGGGAGCACTAAGCCAGCTCTAAACAGACTAACAAATCCTTGAACATGTTGTGATAAATGCAATCATGAAATTAAGAGCATATACTAACAGTGTGTCTGAAAATACAAGTCAAAATACTTCTCATGTGTTAAGTTTATTTAGAGTAAATTCACACTGTAGATATTCTAAAAGAGCATGGTGATGGGGATCCTTAATGTTAGGAAAATAGTTCAGGTCTTCAGTATTTTAGTCATTTTTTTGTTCCAGAGCTTGTACTTGCGGATCTTCCACCTATTATTTATAGCAGCTGTGACAGGCCCTGCCAGTAGGAAGATTTTTATTCCTGCACATGAGAATATAGAATACACTCCTTTCTGAACTGGGTAGAATTGCTGATAGTGCTGCTACAAGTGAGCACCAGTTTTTTTCAGTGTTATGAAAAACCAACATCTCTACCCTGCTGGGAAGAAGAAACAATCATGCAGCTTTTTCAGCTGGTCACTGGCAGTGGATGGCATTTTTGTCTTGGGCTTATTTCCAGCTAGCATCTCTAATTCTTTATGGAAATAAGACTTCACAGCTGCACCAGCAACACCGGTCCTGGATCCATTATAATCAATGCACCACTTCCCAGAGTTCCAGTTTTGTATTCTGTCTGCATTTAATCCATTTTCTCTGCTTGGGAAGTAGGCACACAGACTTTAATTGGGTTTTAAAAAGATTAGCCACTGTATAAAGAAATATAAGACAAGATATTAAAAATGTCTGTATTAATTTCCTTGCCTAGCAACTAGAGCTTGTGTTAGAAAACATTTCTCAGATTGTCTCAGGAAGTTTACACAGGAATAATCCAAGTGACTTTCTAATTGGTTATCTATGCAGTGAACGAGTGTAATGGATAATTAGAGAAGTAAGCCTAGTGAGAATGACAAATCTATTATTGTTCTTCTTACCTAGCCAGGGTTCTGAACTGGCGCTGCAGGGAAGAGAGCTTGCTAATCATTTCAAGACTGAGGGAACTCCAGTTATGATTGGTAAGTGCTTGAGTGTTGAAGAATGCTAATGAAAGTGCATGGCCTCCCTGTGCTGAATTTCATTTCAATTAGAACCCATTTAATTTACTGTACAAGAGTTAATCAAAACTGTAGATGAATTAAAAATTACAGTTTTCCCAAGGTGTCCTTGAAAATTATACAATTTCGTCTGGCTGGTATCTTTTTATTCAGTATTTCTTTCAAGCTCAGTATTAAACATGGCAACAAAAGTCAGTCTAAACGGTGTTTTTATAAATTGCTATTAAGTCAGAACTTGAGCTGACTTCCATTCTCTGCGGGAACAAAAGTTCATAGAGTTCCCCAAAACTTCCCCTCAGAGAAGAGTACTGTTTATCTGGATTGGAAGAGAAGGGTATTATCCAAATTGGCTTTAAAACCAGTTTTAATAATCTGAAATGTTGGTAAGATAAGTGCCGTTTGTAAGAATACCGTGACATTAAGTGAACTATTTCCACACTGTGTTTTAGGAAATTAGTAATATTGATATTACTATTTTCAACTTTAATAACATTAATTTAAGCAATTTTTGCAATCCGTATTTCACATTACATAATACGGTGTAACTGTCTCAAAATAGGGGTGCCAGAAGTCCAGACTTTGGTATGGTGATGGTTTAGATCAGATATTAGGAAGAAATGTTTCCCTCTGAGGGTGGCGAGACACCGGAACAGGCTGCCCAGAGAAGCTCTGGATGCCCCGAGGGCAGAGGGATGGCCCAAGGCTCAAGGCCAGTTCGAATGGAGCTTTGAGCATCCTGGTCTAGTGGGAGGTGACCTGCCCATGGCAGGGGTGTTGGAAGTGGGTGATGCTTAAGGTCCCTTACAACCCAAAGCATTCTATGGTTCTGTTAAGTATTCCTGGCCTTTCAGCAGTCTTTCTGTCTGAATTTCAAGAATGTAGAATCCTATATTGAAAAATCTTTTTGTCTGTAACTTACCCATCCCTGTAATGCTCTCTTGTGGATTGGTTTAATTTTGTTGTTGTTGGAGGGTTGGAGATTGGCTTTTTGAGGGTGCATTTTGGGGATTGTTTTTGCTTGTATTCTTCCAGGGATTTTGCAATCCCTACCTGCTGTGTGGAGCTATTACTACAATATTGCAGGGACATAAAGTATTGCTTCTGAAAGAAACGTGCAAGAGTTGACCTGTGCCCATCTCATCAGAATATCCCCTTTTCCTGTTTGCAGGCTGGAAATCAGAATTTACTGTTCTGCCCCTGATATTCATTGATGTAACTTTGTAGAAAACAGCAGATAAACCTTATCTAGAAATTCTGATTTCTGTTCTAATTTTAGTCCTTTTACCACCAGGAAATTTTGCAGATTTCTTTTCTACAGTTAGGTTTCTTTAAAGAAAAAGTGCAAAAGAGATGTTTGAAATATCCTTGACTTCATCTGGTGGAAGTGTTGATGATTTAACCTGCCTTGCTTGGAACAAATTTGGAAAATAAATTCTCTACTTATTTTAGTTACGACAACTAATCTCTCTTAGATGTAATAAAGATCTGTTGTTTAATAATGTGAAGAATATTATGTCAGACACTTTCAGAATTATCTTGATAACCAAGTTAATCTGTTAATAGAAGGTTTTGATGTACTTTTATTTAACCCTTGTACATTAAGTCAATCTCAGTGAAACAGAATTTAGCAATCTGTGTTTCTCCTGTTTTAGGTGGAGGTGTTTTGGCTCACACGATATTAGGAGTGGCTTGGAATGAGATTACAGGGCACATAAAATACTTGATTCTAGACCCACATTACACTGGAGGAGAAGATCTGCATGTTATTTTGGAAAAGGTGAGGCTCAATACACATGTACACACATCCATTTATGTATATACATGTATTTTGGCATAAAACAGATAATGTCCAGCCAAATACAAATCGGCCATTCTATGGCTTCTCCATTCCTTATGGAAGCAGTGCTGACCCCAGTTAACCTGCATACAATATGCTAAGTATTGTCAGCTTCTGAAACTTAGTGTCTTTGGAGGAGGTGTATCAGATCAGCAACTATGTCAGCTTACTATACTATAAAGCAGTGTTATTTATTTTATCTGAATTCACCCATCTCCCCTTTTACCCAGGAGTATATATGATAAATGTGGTTTGTATTTTGAATAAAACAGAAACTTCTGTTCAGGCTGTAAGGTGCTGTAAATGAAGCAGAGAAGATAATTTATTTTAAAAATCCAACATTACCCATTCTCAAATCAGACCTTGAACAATGTTCAGAGGGTAGGTACTGAACAGTTCTGAAAATGTGGAAAAACTCTAAAGAGCTCAAGGGTATGTAATGTCATTTCCACATTTAAAGCCATCAAAAGGGATGATGCAGCACATTACAAACCAGTAAACATAGAGTCAGAAATGTGAACTCTGAAAGCAGCTAAATCATCCTGTAAGTGCTAGGCAATGAATGTCTTTTCTGTTTTACATATTAAGTTGCAAATAGTAACTTCTATTTATAATCTTTGATACCCTTGTGTACGCCCAACAAAAAAAAACCAAAAAACCAAACCAAACCAAAAAAAAAACCAAAAAAAAAAAGATAAAAAGCTGTTTAAGAAACATTTTGCTGGCCTATAATGATCAAAGCTTGAAATGAATACAGGAAGAAACAATTTCGAAAGAACATGTAGGACCAAAGGCTGTTACAGCTACTGGCTGTTAAGAGTGGTGCAGGAGGATAAAATACATGCAGAACCCACTTTCCTTATCAGAAGCGTATGGGGAGGAACTGAGGTGGACTGAGGTGTGTAGCTCTTTTCTTCAAAAACACCTCCAACAATTATGTGGTACTCTGCAAACTTAAAAGCTTTTGTTAGACTGTTTCTCTCTGCCAAATCAGGTTGAACAGCACAATTTCTGATATTAGGAGCTCTCTTTGGGGCTGAAATCTCAACTATTACCAAAGAAGGCAGGGATTCAGGATGAGAGAAGGAAACTGTGAGAATGGTGGTTTCAGAATAACATTAATCTCTCAATAGCAGCAGAAGGTAGTGGGGAGGTGGGGATGGGGAGCAGATGATACTTTCTAAGAACTAATCTGGGGAAGGAGGAAGGGGGAGAGTGTCTTTTTAATGTGTTTTCCATTAATGTGTTTCCAGGCATGTAGAGAACTTTCTGAAAATTGTCATTGCATTCTGTAGACATTTGAAAATAATTCATACAACTTAGATTAGTATGATTAATAAAATAAGAATAGATCCAGTAGTAGTAGACAGGAAAACCAGAATTCACAGTAGATTTAAAAGCTGTCTTGCTTTTCCTTGGACAGGGCTGGTGTGGATGGAAGGGCCCGGACTTTTGGAACAAGGACGCCTATTATAATCTGTGCCTACCTCAACGACCAAAAGCTATTTAAATTCACTCTTAGGCTGAACGTGCTGAGACAGAATAGTAGCTGATCTAGATAAAACTGTCCTGTTATTTATCAAAATAATGCTTTAAGTCAATCAAAACCCAGTTGAAATAGAAATGTTGGTTGAATAACTTAAATTAAGAAATTATTTTTTTTTAATGAAACCTCTAGAAATAAGAGTTACCTGCTTCGAACTGTATTCCTTACAAATGCATTTATTAGACAACGAACGCTCCATACTTTTCTGTAGAACATTATGTTTATATAGCATTCTCTCTTCTGCTAAAATCTTTATAGACTAAATGCCAAATCCTTTTGTTTTATGGGATTCTTTCATGACAAAAAGATGAACTGTCCTCTGCCTTTCAAGTTCCACTTAGCCAGCTGTCTTGTCCATTATGAATCTGTTCAAAGGCCTTGTCTGCTGCTGGTACTCTTGATAATGCATTTCAGGAGTGGGAGAAGAATGGCTGTTCTTCTGAGTTTTATTAATTTTGCTCTCACATTTACACAGAAAAAAAATGCAAGAGAATTTTTACATGCTGATTTATTTATAGCTGTATTAATACAAGTATTCTAGGGGGGGAAAAAAACCTCACAACATTCTTCTGTAAGAAGTAACAATAAACAAGCTTTCCTCCTTCTCAGAAGGAGACAATGTCCCAGCACACGTATCCGACTGCTCAGTGTATCATCCAGTCATGGCTCTTCAGACTTCAGATTCCCCTTATTTCATGTTGGGATTACAAGCTGTTTCTTCTGGCAGCTAGGAGACAAGATCTGTCATAGAAACAAACAAAATAAGCCTGTAGCTACTTCATCAGTACATCAGTAACAGTACCTATGATTTTTATTTCTTCTGTGTTAAAGTAGCCTCTTAAGTGGCATTCCACGTGTACTGTCCCTTTCCAAGAAGACCCTAACCTTAACTACCTATGCAAGTTCATCCTTACTAGCAGGCTTCTAAATCTGACTGCTCCGTGTCTAACACTCTTTGGTTTTACTTAGATGCTACAAACATTTTTTAAAATATTCTGAATTGTATTAAACCAACACTATTACACACCATCTGATCTTCTCCTCTTCCTGTTTATGGATCTGCTGGTGTCACTTTCTTGTTTCTGCGCAGTTGGATCCTCTCTCCACAAGCCATGTTTGTCACTTAGCGAGTATGCAGACTGTCCTCTCAGTTTCATTGTCTGAGTGTGCTGAATTGTCCTGAGGAACTTGGCACATTCCAGAAAGCCATAATCCAGTGCGAGGTCTGCTGCTGTCTGTCCGCTGTTGTTGCACAAGCTGAAACACATAATTAACAATAACCAATTAAACTGGAATAATGAGCAAGCACTGATTAAGTGGTAATTTAGGTAGATGTATAAAACTAAGTACAGAGAATCAATACCAAGAAGGTTTGTCAAGGATTGCACAGGGCTCATAGATGGGTCTGGTATTAAATACAAAAAGGAATAATTACTTTAAAATAAATTTGTCATCAGACTATTACTGGCTTAGCATATCAGAAAGGCAAGAAGGTGGTGAGATTATGATCAGGAATATTCTCTCAGCAGTTGTTACAGAGGTATATAGCTAAACAATAGCATGTGAGCGTGTGGTCTGTGCTCCCTTGGTGTTTATGTCAGTTTTTAATGCTCTTAGGGCATTAAATAGTCATGCTGTATTTGCAGCCTTAGCACGTGTGTTCCCAGCAAGTTAAATGTACTGCGTAAGATGCACATCCTTTCATGCCCTTACTGAAGTTACTAAATGTAGCTCAACTTACTCAATTTTAGCATCACCAGCAACAAGGAGAGCAAGACATTCCAAACTCCCAGCTTTTGCTGCTTTATGTATCGGGGCTTCTCCCAGGCAATCCTAAAAACACAATTCAACAGTCATTTGAAAGAAGAGGAATAGGATAAAGCTGTCTTGTTCTCCAAAATGACTGTTTATGTACACCAGTCAGTTGTGAGCTGAGAGACCGATTGAAGGAATATAGCTAGTAAAGTGTACTTGGTAACTGCCATCAAATGTCTCGTGTATTCATCACCACAGAGCAGAAGCGCTGTCCCCTGCAGTACTCATTGTGTAACCTTTGCCTGCTAAAAGATAACTTACACAGAATACCCTGTACATGGATTAACAGCATCTCTTAGCACCATTCAGGGATTGCTGTGACCAATAGCTTGCTACCAGCTCAGAGGTGTAAGCAATTAAATGAAGCAACTAGAGTAAGAGTTCTTGCATTTACTGGAAGTAGGGACAAAATTTTGGAGAAAACATAGTCAGTTGTGTAAAAGAATTAAGTTGTTTGGACATCTGCATGCAGCATTTTAAGTGTGAAAATTGAATTGCACATTGCAAGTGAAATTGCTAATGCAATACAGCCAGGATTTCCGGTTCATGCTAGAAGTTACTCTAGAATAAGCAACCCCAGATACCTCATGCAATACAACTGAGTATTAAAAAACCCTCACTTAGATAAAAAGTATGTAAATAATATTAAATGGATTTACTGACATGCCAGATTAGAAGTGAAAGGAATAAAATGTGTGTGTTTTTACCTGTTGGTTCAAATTTGCTCCTGTCTGCAGTTGCCAAAGTAGAAAAAAAGCTTCACCACCACAAGCAGCCAAGTGAGCTGGAGACTGACCAAAGGCATCTGCAGGTGCGTTCACACCGGTTCCTGTCTCAAAAAGGTTGCTGAAGCTACCACACTGAAACGAGATATCAAAAGAAAAAAAGAAATGTTACTGCCAGTGTAAGCCACGGCAGGTCTCAGAACACCGCATCACAGCAAAAAACATTCCCCTTGCAAATCATTGGACCTTCGTGTTCCTTGAGACTGCCTTTTAATTTTTTTTTCTTTTTGAAAGAGCAGTGCAAGAGAGACTTTTTTGGCTTTTAATCTCTTAACCAGAAATACCGATCGACAGCGGCAGCGCCCCAACATTAATAGCAGCAGCTCCAGGCAAACTACACCTCATTCACTTCCGCAGCCGTGCTCCCGGTAAGACAGAACCCCAGACAGAGCCTCCCAAAGCTCACCTCTGAACTGCAGTCCGGCACCAGCATCGCTCCCGTTGCCGGCCGCGGGGCCCTCGGGGCTCGGGGCTGGGGGCCCGAGGCGCGGGTCCGTCCGTGCCCGCCTCCCCGGCCG
>VZTA01020380.1:163409-210866 GCA_013398855.1 Mohoua ochrocephala
CCTCCCAGCCCGGCCCCGGCCGGCAGCGCCCCGCTTTAGTTTGGTGCGGGTTTCAGCTCTTCCACGGCGGACTTCACGCATACAAGGGTCAGGGTGTATTTACTGAACGTTTTCTTCAGGATATCTTCACTCAGGTTCTCCGTTTTATAGCAGAGCCTTCTCTTTCATCTCAGGCTTTTGAAGAACGTATTAAAAAAGGGACCCGGCCAGCTTCAGACCTTCACTGTATTTACAAAGGTGCTGTTCCACCTCTTAGGAGACAAACCCAAACGTGTGTCTGTTTTTAAGCAGAGAACCACTCCCATGGTACACCGCTGGCAAAAGCGAAGGAGTCGCTGGTGAGGAGAGAGGCCGGGGAAGATCCTCCGGCACCTTTTCTAGATGGACAACGATATTATGAACAGGTTGTGCTTTCCCTCTTTTAAATAAATTTTATAAAGCAGACAATTTTCAACACCTTTTGTGAAGTAAAAAAAGAGACACCTTAAAAAAACCTACGAGAGGTGCCCTGTGCCTGTTTCTATCCCATTAAAACCACCAGGTGTTCCCCCTAAATAAGCTTTTCCTACACTTTCTCCAAGCATCTAGTGAGGTTTTGCAGTTCCCTCCCAGGTCTTCTAAGGACCAGATAAGTAAGCAGCAGCCTATCCTTATAGCTGGCTTCCAAGCCAGGTTAGGTTTTTGGGCAGCTGACTGGCCAAATACAGCACACTTTGTTTTCAGTTACAGTGATAGTGAGCCCTGACCAAGACACAGCTTTCTATCTTTGCTCCCCACCTGGAAACTGGAACTTGTTGAAACGTATTATCTTCAAGATTTCTGTCCCTGCCCACTTTGGCTAAAATTGGTAATCCAAGTCTTTGAAAGTAAAGCTCAGGGAACAGTGCAAGACTTGCTGGCAGGTGAAAACCTCAGCTTCCTGTGAAAATTAGAACTTAGTTCAGGAAGATAGAAAAGAACACAGTACAAACACTAAGTCAGGTATTTTCCAATGTGACATGCAGGGATTCAGTACTGTTTACAGTGCAGCACTGGTACAGTGTAAATAAGTCTCAGGGTTTGCAGCAGGAACAGAATTAACTCACTCAGGCTTCCAGGGCCCTGTCCTTACTGTTTTCATTAATGGATTACCTGAGACTAACTCCATGGAGCAGAATGAACAGACTCCTGTCTGTTTCTTGACAAGCTGGCTTGGATGTCCATGATAGATACTGCTGTACATCCCTAAATTTATTCTTTGAGCAGGTTTTAATTTTCAGATTTTTTTATGTATGCCTGTAGTGCCTAAAAATGCACATGCTCATAGCACTGCACTTTTAGATACTAGGAAAAAAACCACTTCCTAATCACAGCCCTATGTCTCCTTCATATAGCACTAAATTCTGAGGAAAGGTGAGATTAAATGTGCCTCCTGTACTTCTTTTCCTGATAGTCATGACAGCTAGTTTTAAAAAGAAATTGGCTTTTTTTTGCCAGAGTTCTTTGAAAATACAAAGCCCACACGGTCATAATGGATAAGCTTCCAAGAAAATTAGTAGTTTAGATAATAGCTTGGACAGTATTAACAGGCAACCATTGGTCATTGTGAGGACATTTGACTGTTGAACTGTTAACTTTGTTCTAAGCTTTTGCAGTCTGACTTTTTTTAATCAAAACACACAGAAAATTTGAAGTAAAAATGTAGAGAAGAACACTTTAATTTCAATATTGTTTTTACTTAGGGTTTATGTGTAAAAATATTTTTAGTTAGGACACCAGGCTCAGTTAACTGTTATATTACAGTTGTTTAACTGTATTTTTAAATGTAGTTTCTTCTTTGACTTAATGCAGAAGCAAGTACTCTCAGATCCATTCTTAGGAGTGAAAGTATCTCTGTTGTTGCAGGTGATACCTCCATAAGAAATGTGGGGCAGACAGCTGGGTCCGTAAAAGTCTTCAGACATCTGTTTTATGAGTTCTGTGAAACCAGCCCTTAGCTGAGATGTAAAAGCAAACTGTTAAACCCTCGAGGTGTAAGAACAGCTGACCTAAGTTAAAGGATGTCAGATGGATGGGGCAGGGACTCTGAATCAGACTTTATCTCCTCAAACTAAAAAGATGGTGGTTTGGGGGAGGGGAGAAAGTTTGTCAGAGTGGCTTTTGGTTACCCAACCTTCTTCTGGTTGTTAACTTACTCCATCTCTGTTTTCTGACTGTTCTATGGTTGCAATGTTTTGTTTTTCGTTCATGAGAGAAATACCCCAGGTTGAAAAATTGTAAGGGTGTATATGTCACAGAGTTATTGTTTGTCTTCTCTTTCCCAGGGGTTGTATGAAGAAGCATTAAAGCAATTTGAAAAAATCAAAGATAAAGATTTTCAAGCAATGTATCAGCTTGGTGTAATGTATTATGATGGACTTGGCACTAAAAAAGACCCTGTGAGTAATTTAGCTGCACACTTTTTATTTTTCTTCTAATATTAGCTGGTAATTACTAAGAGCTTCTTTGTAAACATGATTATTTTGTTTAAAATTAACAGCCTTTTCATTTAGAATTAGTTTCATAAAGTGCAGCTGCTTACAGAGCATCATTAAAGAGCGAAGGCTCTGGGTTGAGGAAGTTCTCAAAAATGGCTGTAATAAAAGAGGTGTATCTGAAAAATACAGGAATTTTTATTTTAAAATTAACTTCCAAGGGCTTGGTGTACTTCATCTGGAAGCTATGTTTAAAAACTGCTTTAAATTTTTTACTTTTTAATAAGCAATTTATATCGATGAAAATAAAGTGAGTGAAAATGGAAATCAAAAAATTATATTTCAAAGTGTAAGATCTCTGGCACAAAGACTTTTTAAGGTACTTTCTATTCTTTTAGCATGGATGCCAGAGATGATTGTGCTTCTGCCAATGGTTGCCAGTAATATTTTTAA
Organism: Mohoua ochrocephala; assembly: GCA_013398855.1. Taxonomy (NCBI): domain Eukaryota; kingdom Metazoa; phylum Chordata; class Aves; order Passeriformes; family Acanthizidae; genus Mohoua; species Mohoua ochrocephala. Next base: position 166,316 of record VZTA01020380.1, read on the forward strand.
ATTAGACAAATGAGGTAGTAATATTTTAAAATTAGACACATGAAAAAGTACATTTGCAAGAATTTGAAGACTTCAAACTGAAGAATTATATTACAAAAAAGGAAGACGAAGGAATGATTTGCTACAATAGGAAGAGTTAATTTGTTGGTGAAGATGATCTTAAAAAGTGGCATGAGGAAAGAATACAAGCATTAGGAATAAAAGGGTAGATTATAAGACAGAAGGCCAAAAAAATGAACTGAAGAGTATGTTAAAAAATGGGACTCCTGTCAGGTGCTTACAGCATTGTCAGCAGAACTGAAAATATTCTGATGGGGTGTAGAGGTGGTTTATTTTTTCTGTATGCCTGCATAATTACCACATTTGTTTACTTGCAAATAAACATTTTAGTGAAGTTTCTTTCTTTCTTGTGTATTACAATATGAACGCTGAATGAAAGAAAAACCTTTAATAAAGGACTCTTTCTAGTGTATTTAAACAGAGTGTCCATGCCAAATCCTAACAGTGTAAATCTCATTTCTAAAGCACTTCTGAGGCCCAGTTGCTCATATGCAATGTTCTCCATCTGCTTATTTAACATTATCCGGTTTTTTCCTTTATGAATCTAAGGTATTTTAAATGCAGGGACTTGAAAGTGTACTATGTATCCCTTTGCCTCCTTGTTAAGGTTGTTTTATGATTTCAGATACATTATGCAATATTAGAAAGTTCTCAGAATTGTGAATTGAAAATGTTACAAGTGTAGGATGTGACATTCATTTATGTAAGCACAATAATATTTTTGAGGAAATTATTTTTAACAGCGAAGAAGAGTAATATGTTATCAGATGAACATTTACGAGGAAATGTTTCACACTAAAAATACGGTGGGGTCAAAAATTTAGGGGCTGTGTAGTAAGGAAAGATCAGTTCTGCTTTGGTATGACACTGGTTTCCAGGCTGTCCTGCCAGTATGCCTCAGCCTTTCTTCCAAAGGAAAAACATGACCTGTCTTGCAGAAGTTAATGCATTCTCAGGTTATATATTCCATCCTCTTCACAGTCTGAACATAATAACTTAAATGGCTCGATTTTAGGAAAGGGGAGTGGAATACATGAATAAAATACTCAACTCTGATTCCCCAGAAGCAAGTCACTTGAAGTTTGCAGCTGCATACAATCTTGGCAGGGCGTATTACGAAGGATGTGGTGTTAAACATTCGACCGAAGAGGCTGAAAGGTAAGGGCTGTCAGTGACTTTCCTGAAAAATTGGAAGATTGTGTGTTACATAAACCTTGTTATCCCCATTTTCTTAGGTTGTGGCTTACTGCTGCAGACCATGGAAATCCAAAAGCAAGTGTAAAGGCCCAGAGTACTTTAGGAATGCTTTATTCTATGCCACTTCTAAAAGATCTGAAGAAGGTAAAGCCCACTTGTACCTCTTGAAATAAAAATGAATCATGATTGATTTTTAATTTCACAGAAATAGTACAGCGGTACATTTGACTCTGAAAGTTGTATTTTGAGTAGTTAGACATTATCATCCATTTAAGCCTATGTGAACACATGGCCAGAATCCCTCATTTTGACTCACTTGACACTGCTAGCCAAGATTTTTTTTTTTTTTTAAAGTGAGAGTATCAGAAAGAATGATAGAATGGATTAAAGTTTTGTCAGCTTTGGTAACCTTCAGAAATCAAGCAGGTAACACTGATCAACAGCTCTGACATTAAATGAAGCGGGTTTAAAAGCCTTACAAGGATTCTTCTTTCTTTTATGTATAAGCACTTCTTATAGGATGGTTGGTGTAAAAGCTTTTATGGAAACAGTATACAAGAAAATCAGCTAAGTAAATATATTCTCCAACTTTGTGCCTCTTGTTTAGGCCTTTTTCTGGCATTCAGAAGCATGTGACAATGGAAATCTGGAATCACAGGGAGCACTTGGCATTATGTATCTCTATGGACAAGGTATACGTCGAAACACTAAAGCTGCTTTGGAGCATTTGAGAAAAGCAACAAAACTTGGAAACACCTATGCTCAAGGCCATCTTGTGGAATATTACTACACTAGAAAATTTTACTCAAAAGCTACTGCACTAGCCAAAAGGTAATTTTTATTTTATTTTTCATTAGGGTTCTTCATGCAAGACCACATAAAACAGATTTAAATGATTAATAAGATAATGATCTTGTCTTTCGAACTCAAGAAATGTTTGAGATAATGAATTGCAAAACTCATGTTTAACAACAGAATAGCCAGTGACAAAATTAATACTATAAGGTTCTCAATTACTCAGTATGATTGAACTCGTCCTTCTGATCCTATAAAGCAAAACAGCCTTGAACTAGAATCCAAAGCAGATGTCCACATGCAATCCTGCCTTCCTTGTCCACTATCTCCTCTAGGCTCCTGCCTTCACCATTCCCTTTAACCCCCATGGTATCATGGCATCAGAGAACTCCCAGGTTAGAAGGGATCTCAGTGATCATCTGGTCCAACCTTTCTTGGCAAAACCACAGTCTGGACACGATGGCCCAGCACCCTGTCCAGCTGAATCTTAAAAGTGTACAAAGCCAGTGAATCCACCATTTCCCTTTACCTGCTTTTCCACCTTTGGTATGCTTCTCTCTTGGTTTTGAGCAGGCTCAGAAACTTGCAGTTAAGCCAAGGGGTTCTCTTGCTCCACCTACTTTCCTTATCTTTAAAGGGGATGAACAAACAGCTCATTGTGCTTCCAGGAGAGCATTCTTGAAAAATTCCCAGCACTCACTGGCTTCTTTTTTCTCCATGGAAGCTTCCTATGGAGACCCTTCCAACTGTGCTGTGAGCTGAAGTTTACTATTCTGAAATCTGAAACCTTTGTCTTAGTACTAACCCTCAGAGTGCTCAGCAGGATCCCAGATCCTCAATATTGTGATCGCTGCACCCAAGGCTGTCACTCACTGAGGTACTACAGAGCAGATTTTCTTGGTTTGCAAGTAGCAAGTCAAGCAGTGCCTCTGTTCCTGATTGGCACATCTGACATTTGGTTGAGGCAGCAGCACTCTACTGCTTCATTCCAGGAACTTCATGGATGTCCCGGGAGTTGCTGTATTGTTCTTGCATCTAATGCCTGGGTAGTTCAAGTCACCCGTAAGATCCAGATTCTGTTACCCGAAGCTTACTTAAGTGACCCAAATATTGTCTCGTTGGTCTTACTGTCTTGGCTGGGTGGTCAGTAACAGATGCTTATTGTAAGATCCCTCTTGAGATGATCCCTCTGATCCTGGCCTAGAGGCATTCATTAAGGCTTCCAAAATTACCATAGTTAATTGCCATTAAATTCTACACGTTCAAGGTTCTCCTTAGCTCAGCGCATGACTCTTCCTCTTTTTCTGTCTTTACAAAACAGCCTATCCATCCATCACATGACGATCCTCCTGTCATGTGAGTTGTTCCACCAGGCTTCAGTTATCCCTGTGATTGTGTGACTTTGAGTGGGTGCAGAGCTCCAGTTCCTCCTGTTTGGTCCCCAGGCTGTGTGCCTTGTACACATACACTTGAGGTGGTTGTCTTCTGGTCCTCATCCTGGGACCAGCTAAGGAACATTTGTTGCTGCTCTGGTTGGCCTGGCTTATTCCCCAGTTGGTTGCAATATGGCACAAGTGCAACCACTTCAGGTCCAGAGTGCCCTCAAATCCTCCAGTTTAAAGCTCACCTCAGCAGGTGGGCCAGCCTGCTGCCAAAGATTCCTTTGCCTCTTCTAGACATGTGGATCCTATCCCTCCTTAGCAGACTACACTCATCAAAGAAAGTCCCATCATAAAAGCCAAAATGGTTGTGACAGCACCAGCCACAAAGCCAGAAGTTGATTGGTTTATATGTTTGGTTTTGGTTACATGCCTTCCTCCCACTGGTAAAAGGTAACTGGAAGGAAAGGTAACTTGGCCCCAATGTTTGCTTGCACCCCAGGGCTCTGTAGTCTCTTTGATTTGGTGATGTCATTCGTGCCCACGTGAAAGAGTAGCAAAGGATCTGTGCTCTGGACAAGTTGTGGCACCCTCTCAGCAACATCTCAAACCTCAGCTCCTGGACAGCCACACTCCCCTCATGAGTCCCTTCAGGCTGACAGATGGTGCCTCAGTGCCATTTCACAGAAAGTTACTCACTCTTGAGTGCTGACTTCTTTTTGTAGCGTGTGCTGCTGGTAGAGTTTCTCCTTGCAGACCTTGCTCCTTAGTGTCTACAGTGATTAAAGCTTCATGTATGCTTTAGGTTGTAGTGCTGGAGGGTGGGGAGGAAAGCAGAGTCCTGCTTTTGCATGTCACCGGGGTCCAAGGTGCCAAATTCTCTGTGGTGTCCGCCACAGGAATATGATTTTGAAACCACTTATCTATCGCCATCTTCATCTCAGCACCTCTAATACTGCAGTCTGCCACTCTCCACCTCCCCCATCTTGATGTCATTTCTACTCGCTGTCTCCCACCCTATAATTCCCTTGCTCTGCAGTTTGGTCCAGTTCCTGTGTCCTTTACAGGAAATACAAGCATTGATCCTGGGCGGGATCCTGCAGTCAGCACTGTGAGCAGCAGCACCTGGGACTTAGAAGCAGCTGCTGCACACAGTGCCAAGTTATCACCCTTGAGCTTTCCATGAGCTGCTGCTTACAAGGATGCATCCTGGACCACAAACCAGGCATCTGCATGCAAGTGATTTCTGGTGATTATCTGCTTGCATAGAGGCACTGGTCTGAGCCCCGGTTAGGCAGCACTGACTGGCCTTTTCACAGGCAGTCACTGTGGGACTCACTGCTCTACCTACACGCTCTGGAGTGGTTTGTGTATTGCAAAAATAGCAGCTGCTGTTACAGACTGCAGTAGTTAAAATAGTCTGCATCGAGTTTCTGTACCTTCATCCAGTCAAGTAGGACAAGAGCACTGTTGGTGCAATGTTCTGTGGCTGATAGACAGCACACTTCTGTGACAAACCTCCAGAGCTTACCAGTGTATGTTACAAGTTCAGCCTGTCCATCAGATTATTGATTTGCTGGAAGTGAGATGCAAATAGATTGACTACTTGCACAAGTGGCACACAGTAACATTCATGCTTTTTGGGGTATGTTTACATAGCTGCTGCTGCACAGCAATAAACGTGTCACAACTCACCATCTTACAGGAGCTGCCCTCGGCACATGCCACTGCGTAGCAGAAACTCTGGTAATTCAGTAGTTCAGCTCTGGATGCTGTTTGCTCTACTCCATGCTGAGGAGGATTGTTTCTCTCTGAACTGCTGCTTTCCTTCCTTTTGCACTGTCAGTAGAGAGGTGGCTGTTGGGTGTGGTGTAGCCTGTCTCGCTCGGAATGAATCCCCTCCAGTCAATGCTGCATGGTAGATCATCCAGACAAGTAAAGAGTGCACTTCATCAGCTGCAATCGTGACTGCAGAAAATAGCAATGAAATCCCACAGTGCAGTCAGAGGTGACCATTTCTGAAATGAAACACTGCAACCATACTTGAAACAGTTCCATTTAATTAGAATTGAAGTTGGCCTTGAGGCAAAAATCTCAGCAATTCAGCCAGCACCAATACCTTTTCTGCTAAATTTTGTCCTATGTTCGTACCAACTACATAGTTTGTTACATTATGTACAAGCATAAAAACATTCTGTGACTATGTACAGTATAACCTTGCCTAATATTTGATGTCTACATTACCTACTGATACTTCACTTCAAATAATTTAGTTATCCCACACAGTTCTACTTACCAGTTGCTGTGGTGTGTTCTTGAAGTCAGCAGTGTTGAAATAGAATTTTTGCCTGACTTGACTGGCCATCATTATTTGCATCAGCATCCTGCAGAGTATCTTTTAGAAAGGAAGGCAAAAATATTATGTATCAGGAATAATAGGAGAAGTAATATGTTACTGTTGTTTTATTTGAATGTTCTTCCTAAATAAGAACAGTTGTGTTACTCTGTTTGTTAATGGGACCAAATTAGGTGGAAGAACATCTTTCTCAACACATCCAAGTGATCTAGCAGGCACTGACGTGCAAAAGGTTATTGAGAACAACCTTTCATAAACCATGATTTATAGGAAGTACCTATAAACTGAAATTACTTACACTTTTCCTTCTTCTGTCAAGTCTGCGACTTTGACACAGCTGAAATGATGTGTAAAGAAGCATATAATTACTGTTTGGTATAATTACTGTTTGGTATCTGGAAAGGATATGGGGCTTGGGGGTATCTGTTTTAAGGCAACAGAAAAAAATCAATTCCCACTTAGGTATAGCATTTTCTACTATTATAGTGATGATACTAGATAATTATAGCTTGATAGTTAAAACAGCATTGACTTTGTCCCTCTGATTCTTAAAATGGTTCTTAGTAAAAACATGCTGAAATTAAGATGACAGCAAACATGCAGAAGAAAGGAAATAATTGAGCTGAGACAGTAATAAGTAGTTTTCCTAACAGAGTTTTATAACCAGGGGCTCTCAAGGATGTCCAAGATTTTCAGATTACTATAATTTGCCAATATCCTTGTAAGAACTGGAAATTTTAGAATCACAGAATCAGAGAATCATGGAATGGTTTGGGTTGGCCCTTTAAAGATCATCTAGTTCCAGCCCCCTGAGGGCAGGGACATCTTCCACTACATGAGGTTGCTCAAACACATGAAAAAAGAGCTTTGCTTTTCTTCCACATATAATTTCCATAAAATAATTTAATGGGAACAATTAGTGCAAAATATGTTGTCTTTTATAACTAATATAACTATAGTGAAAGTGACTTCAAAAGTTGTATGCTTGTTTGCCGTTTAATATCACAATATTCAAATAAGACTAACTTAAAATCAAATACAAAATGTAAGAATCCTCATAAGATGCTGAATACTTGTAAATTTCAGCTTATTTTGGATAATAATGTAAATGGAAAGGAGGCCTTGTCAAAGTCATGTATGGTCAACTTTAATTATTGCTTGAACTACCATTATCTAACGTAATGCTCTAAATTCCACAACAGGGCTACAAAAAATGATGACATCAACAAGCAAGCGAAGATATCTGATTGTCACCCAACATACATAGCCAAGGGGGCTGCTATGGCTGCTTTCTACTTGGCCAGATGCCTCCAGCTTGGCCGAGGCACAGAGAAAGACCAGAACGCTGCTGAGAAATACTATTCTAAAGTAAGTTGGGAAAGTCTTACAGTCTAGTTTATATCTCATGAAATAGAGTGATACCTTGGATCTGAGTCTCTAAACCTGCTATTTCATTAAAGACTCCAACACTGTTAAAAAAAAAATCTTTGCAAGAAAATGTGGAGTGATAGAAGTGTACTGAAAACTACTAGAAATGCCCTTGAAAGGATGTTATCTGCCCACTTGCTTAAGTAAGCAATATAACCAACAACAACAAAATATATGCTAATGACCACAGCAAAGAGCTTGATAACTTTGCAAGATAAATTAGCTAAACAATTTGAATAATTTTATCCCAAGTTAATTTGCTTTCTGTCATTCTCTCACAACTGAAAAATCATAACTTTTCTGTATATTTTAGATTCTGTAACAATTACAGCCTTTATTAATGATACGTAAATTGGCCATAACTGGTTCTCATGCTTATTTTTATATTTACATTTTCAGTGATAGCTGAGGATCTACTGCTTTCTCTGTTCAATATACATGGGGAAAAAAAATCAGGCACACTTTTTTCAAAGTTCCAAATCTGGAGTAAGATTGAGAGAAATAAGCTTGAGGAAAAGTATTAACAATGGCCTCTAGAAGATTAACCTGTTGAGTAATACCAGTGATGCCTAAAGGCATCAAGGCAAGGTGATTGTACCAGCTGAAAGGAATGAAGCAAGTTGGCATCTGTGCTTCAGAGACACTCTGTGGTTTCTGTGCATGCAGTGACCCTTTGTTTCTGCAAGTAGAATACTTTGATGTCCATCCTGGTGCAATCTAAATGAACGGAGAGTTACGTAAATGATAAATTATCCAACAATTTTTGTGGCTCCTTACTCAGGGAAGTCACTGATAGAAAAGGCTTAGCAGAGCAGGTGATCTGAATACAGACATTTTAAATATTTTGCTCTCCCACTGTGAAAAATGTTCTGGAGGATAGGATGAGAAGGAGATCAAGAAAGGAACATAAGCTGAGGTATTATGACCATTGTAGCCAGTACTCCTAGTTAAGGCATCAAAGAGGTCCATAAGGATTAAATTGTTGCATGGCTTTTCTGGGAGTGCAGCCCTTCCCACTGTCTTCTAAAGTCTAGTAGAACTGCCACAACTGAAAGAAGACTACAACTTTCACTCATTATTCACTTGCTGTACATCTGAGACTGATCTAGGAATGTCACTAATGTCTCAGTGTAAAGAGAATTCCTATTGACTGGTGTCATGCATCTCTAAATCAACAGCAAAAGAGAAGCAACATAAAATAAACAAGGAAGCTCCCTGAAACAGTAACTTTAAAAGAGTTGTGGGGGTGCCCAGATTTTTTTTGTACCTGGAAAATTCTCATGTTAACTGTACAATTACACTTACCTAAAATCATATTTGTTTTAATTAACTGCTCAGCTGTGGTTTTGGCCTACCATTCCTACACCCAGTCAGTTTTGTAAGAAATGAGAAAGATGGGCATCCCTAAAGGTCCTGAAATAGATGATGGAAGTGAATGAAATTCATCCAGTCTGTAAAGCAGATTTATTTTTCCAATGCCATGCCAACACACAGAATTAAAAAAATAAACCCAAGACTAAGACTATAGTCAAGTATGCTAATTTTAAATACTAATCTTTTTTTTATTATGTGGCATCAAAAAAAGGATTCAAAGCCAAATATGTTAACTGTTCAATATTTTGGCAAGTTGACTGTCTCAGATAGCTTTGTTGACACTTAAAGACTTATTAATGTCATATTGATAACATACAATTTTATTGTAGCTATAAACTAGAACTCTGATATTCTTTGTTTTCAAAGGCATGTCATCTGGATCCAGCTGTTGCTTCTCACCTTCAATTGGCAGCTAATCTTGGGACAATTTAGTGTTTCCTTTAACTGCAACTGGTATATATTTCCTACAATAAACCATTATTAATCTCCAGCAATTATAGACTGTTCATCACTTACTGCTTGCTTTTCAACTTTATAGAAAGTATTATTTAAAGCAATTCACTGATTCATTTTATCTAAAATAAAGAGGCAGGAAAAAACTGACACTCTTACTCAGATGAAGCCAAGACAGATTTTTTAAAAATTGTATTGAAGACTTAAAAGTTTATTAAGGACGTTTCACTAGGACGGATGTATTTTCTTCATGTCAAACTGCTACACAGCACATGAATCAAACCAAAACCAAATAAAAATGGTTGTTTCCTTTCTGCATATATAATGTTTAAATTTTAATACTCTGCAAAGCTTGAACCCAAACTTGTCTCATTTTCACATACAGCCCACTCACAGGCCACGGCCATTTTTAAAGCTTGACTTGTTAGTGGTGCTTAGACTTTCTTCCACATACTTTCTACAGCATCTAGATCTACTTAAGTGTCTCTATATATTTTACTTTTGGATTGCAGAGACTCAAAGTTGGAAACTGTCTGGTAGAACACCGAGGTTTACAATTCAAACCACACCAGCTTCTAAAACTAGAAAATAGTCCTTACAGCACTGTGGAAAAAAAAGCCCCAAACATTAGTACGGAAATATTGAATGTGTGTCCTCAATATGAGGCCTGTTTTCCTCAATCCTTCATATTGCATTCACACTACCTCTGTTTGTACTAGAAACAGTTGGAAACCTTTTGGCTAGGAGTATGTATGTCTGAGCAGTGTCATGCTGGATCTTTTTGATAAAAGATACTTTGATTAACCACTAGGAAAAATTACTGATTGCTGTGGTGAGCTTGCACATTTCTAAATGCCTGTTCACTTATGAAACTTTGTAAGTGCAGAATTTGCCTTGCTTCTTAGGACTGTGCCACGACCTGAAAACTTTTCTGAAACTGTTAGAACAGAAGGCTAAATATTACTAAAAATGTTGATTTGAATACAGCATACAGACTGCATGTACCTTACAATACAGCCAGTCGTAACTGCAAGTAGTTTTTCTAAGAGCACAACTGTACCGAAGTGAGAAGACAGTAATGAGTGTCACCTAGGGATTTTTGATGATGTTTAATTATTTAGATGTGCATTAACACAATATTTACATATTTTTACATAAATTTAAAAAAAAACAACCACTGAAGACAGTTTTCTTTCCTTGTATAAAATAAGGGAAAGATTTGAAGGGTATTTGAAATTGGGGCATTTGAATAAAACAGCCCTGAATAATATCAGGGAAGTTATCGGAATGGTTTAATTAAATGTCTACTTGATCATTCATAGAAGCAATTCATAAGCACTAATCTCTGAACTAACATTTAACACAGGCATTCTGTTAGGACATACCAGTTTACAATACATAATTTTGACACAGACTTCAAAGCAATGTAGATATTTCTTATTAAACTAGTGCTGTCAAACTCATTGATCAGTTGTCAGTACAGCCTCATTATCAAGTACTGCAATCCAGTTGTGATATTTATTGCTTACAAATGCTTCAAACTACAGGAAATCTTTGGTAAAACCAAAATTGATAAAATTTTCACAATAGCTTTACATGTAGTATTGCACGACAAGGCTTTTTCAATACACGAGAAAAAAAAGGAATGCTCAGATCCTCAGTGAGGAGATTAGAACTGTACAACATTCATTAGTTTACCACTATAAGCAAAATTTCTTTCCATAAATGTTTAAAATATCTTCTGGTTTCTTTCAGCATATATGAACATCTATTTTTCAATCTATATTTGAAACAGAGGAGTAGTCAAATAGAACAATTTAAATAAAAATTGGCAGCTATACAGCATTTTTTTGTCTACCCTATGACAGCATCAGATCTTTTCAAGTCTGTTTACTTCACAAAAAACTCAAGAGGAAAGAAAAATGCTAAAAATAATCATAGTCCTCAGCCCTCTATGGAAAAGAGGAAAATAAGTTTCATGTCTATTCTTGAACATAGACATTTCTCTAGTGGTCCAATTGTGCAGATTCAAACCTAAGTGGCATTAAGCTGCTCTAAATGAGCTCTCAGCTCAGGACACAGTTCAGTTAGCAGCAGTTCCAGCAAAACCTGAAATACAGAAAAGAGTTAAGATGATGCAGGTGCCAACCAAATGATAATTCCTTCCTTCCTGTCATTTTTAGAAAATCACAGATAACAGGAGCACATAGGTTTGATAACACTCATCATTCATGCAGCTACTTTCCTTTCATTCAAAAGTTAGCACATGCCCTACAGATAACATGGGAAACGTCTTAAGGCTGAAAGGAGGCAAGTGTTAAGGGCAGCTGCTTTCAGATGGGGATTTCCCACCCAGTATGAACTGGTGCTGTTCTGTCCAAGACTCCAAAGCATCATAAGCGAGCGCCTTCTGTCCCGTGCTGGGGCAGCACCGTGCGACAGGAGGCTGCTGTCTGGAATGTGCCAGAAGAGACTGACTGACTGTGAAGGTGGTACACTTCGATCCAGCTGCATGTTCCAACTAGTCCCAACAGCTGAGGAGTGGAACTTTTGGAGGGCTCTCATGTCCTAACTATGAGCCAGTCCTGGAGTTCTCCTTCTCTAAGGTTCTCCAAGGTATGTTTATTTTTCTAAGCTATATGAAGAAATTAGTTTGTAGCTTATAAAGTCAGGCATGTTGGATGTGGTAGAGGATCTCTTTTGGACAAAAGCAATGCTGCTGCTAAGCAGCCTTTTGTTATTCAAACTTAGTCAAGTGATCAAACCTAGAACATCTGACTTATTTTAATAATAAATAAATCTCTGCAAAAACCCACTCCCGAGGCTTTAATACTGAATGAGTAGAGCTCGGTAACTAACAGGATTATGAAGTTAAAAAGCTGCTTTTCTGGTTACTCACATAAAGTAGATGCTTATTAGCCTTCCTCTCTTGCAACGCATTGAACACTTTCACTACACCGTGACGGGCATTTTGTTGTCCAACAAGATTCTGCAGAGTATCTGCAACAAACATGACTTCAGTTTATATTGTTTCACTCAGGCTAGGCAAAACCTCCAGCCAGAATCACAGAGTCATCATTCTACTACCCAAAATCACAATCATCAAGGTTGGAAGAGACCTTCAAGATCATCTAGTTCAACCATAAAGACCCATAAAGGAGGGGAAACAAAGTCCCTGCACTTCATTGGCCCTTGGCTACAAGACACACAGTCCCTACTCACCAGCCTTTTAAAAACACAGCTTGAAAACATACTCATATTGTCAAGTTACCCAACAGATAATAGTGTGTGCATCTCAGTGACAACGTTTTAAGTGTTTTAACACGACATATTGAATGCCTTTTCAGTAGTTCACCTCACTGAGTCAAGTCTCATCTCACACGTCATTAAACCCTTCACTGAAATACACCTTCAGCCACAAAGACACAATTTCTACAACATTTAAAACGAATTTAGCACTTGAATTGCCTCTCAACCTTTCACAGAGAACACTTCCCACAAATAGGCAGTTAAGAGAATTCTAAGTCAATTATTTACATTTTGGCTTAAATTAGAGAATAGATAGTGATTCGGTGCTCCATCATTAATCTAAGGTGCATTCAGCTATGTCCTGACATATGGCTCCAAGCTCAGAAACAAACGAACAAAAAATCAAACAAAACCACAAGCCAACTATGGAAGGCTATTTAGGTAAGTAGGTAAGTATATGACACAGGGAGTAAACAGAGGGTTGTTTACACATCAAGGGACAAATATTTTGCATGCATACCTACTCATTTTTTACAGTAAAAGTTGATTAAACTACCTAATACATGGGGTTATATGAGATATCTCAGTGAAGCCATAAAATAGCTCACTCTCTTCAGATGGAGCAGAGAAAAAGCATTGAAGCTATGTTTAAGTGCATTTCCAAGTGCAAAAGGTAATGATTTTGGATCTTTTCGGTTAGGTGCCTTTGGGTTTTCATGATCTCTGAAGGGTCAGAAATATGTGACTGGACCTTCCTGTCCTGTGAGTGGGACAGGATGGAGCATCTCAGAATGGAGCCCCAGAAATGTGCTGGCTGAAGAGGAAGCCATCTAGCCTTGGGAGGTAAGGGTAGGCAAAGGAAGGTACTGAAAAACCCATTCCATCTAGGATCTCCTCCTGCCCAGGCTGCAGGTCACTCTAATGTTCAGTGCCCTGAGACCTCTTATCAGAAACAGACAACAACACACAACACTGACAGCATGGGTAGATCCCTCTCTCTCCAACTTTGAAACCTAAGAGGAAGAAGTAATTGGGGTGGTGGCACTCTCCCTATTTGGCAAGTAGTTCCACGTGGCACAGCCACATACTTGCTCACAGAGAACCAGCAGAGAGAGAATCAACTGCGGTTCCTTGATGAATTACGCACGGAGATAGAGCAATTTTAATTTTGCATCCACCAATAAGATCTGAATCCATGCCTTTTACCAGACAGGCCGGAGAGGCAAAGACTAAGGCCAAGATCATCCTTATTTATGCAAACAACCATAATTTAGAACTCTACAGGAAAATAATTTGATCAACCAGTTTCCTTACTAGTTATTAAATCTGTCTTTAAGCAGAATCAAAGTGATCTCACCTGGAATGTTTTCAAGTAGTTTTTGCTGTGCTCTCTGTTTTGTCTCCTGCTTTTGTTCATCGCTCTTGGCTCTTGGTGGTGGAGCTAACTTTCCGTTTGGCCAAAAAGCGTCTCGAAACACACCAATGTAGTAAACAAGCATTGGTTCACTGAACATCCAGTGTACAGTGTCACGGATTTGCCTGTAAAGAAGTGTAGAAGGGAGCTCATCGGAGCTAGTCTTTCATGTTTTATGCAGATTTACTCTTTTTACTCCTCAAAGTAGTGGAAGAGATGTGCTTTTTCATGTAATTATGCCAATACACCTGAGTTGATTTCACTGGCATCACAGCAGATCATATTCAGGTCTGGGTGCTCTAGGATCTGGGTCACTCCAGATACCTGACTTAGACCTGGAGAAGGCTGCTTTTCAATGTAATCCACAAACATACATTACAAATTACAACATTGAAATGTACGTCAAAACTCCATTTCAAGGATGGGCACTACAAAGGCTCCACCAGGCAAAGACATGAAAATCAGGTAACTAATTGGAGCAAACTCCAAACTAGTTGCCTGCAGAGATGTGCCTGCCAGGACAAAAATAGTCAGTTTTGATAGAAGCACAGTAAGTTCCTTCACGGATAGGAAAGCACATTACTGAAGGGATTACGAATGGAGATAGCAGCCTCCTCCTGTGGCTGCACCACTCACTGCAGCCTTCAGCACCAAGAGTCTGAGGTCGAGAGCAGGCTCCAGTCAGTACTGCTGTACTGGGCCATACAGCCAAATCCCTTAAAATCAGTAAATATAAAGTCAACCCACATGTAAAAAGCTGCATAAGAACTTTGCATGCAAGCTATGCTCACACATTCTCTCCCTCTCTGTCCTCCTTCAGGCATTTTCCAGTTATCAGCAGGGTGTGAACAAATGAACCAATCAATTTAAAACTCAGTGAGTTGACACTGTCTGAGACCAGTCCAATTTACTGCTACATAACATACATAAGAGGCTTTAAAAGCCATGCAGGCATGTGTAAATTTAGTCCCTGACTGGATGAAGAACAACCTGTTATGGTGGTAGAATACTTCTAAACATTGTTTCTGACCAGTGGTACAGCTTTCCACGTGAAGGTGTGTACAGACAGGTATGCTGACTTCATAGCCTCATGCAGGCCTCACTTGGCAACATAAAGATAATTCACATATCTCTGTTTTCTCTAATAAACATAACATATTTATAAATTCAGCTGAGGAAGACAAATGCAGATTATCACATCCAACAAGATGTCAGATTATTTTTTAGCAGTTCTGCTCTCAGCTTTTTTTTCATGGAATGCTGATGAAGGTTCAGTTAAAGCAACAGCTACTTACTTGTTGATAGTTCTTCCAAAAGTGACTTGTACTAGTGCAATTAATGTTTTTCTGACCCACTTGAACACTAGAATAATGAAAAATGATAAAAAAATAATGACCAAGAAGTTAAGAGCATTACGGAGCCCATGATCACATGCAAAACCTTCCCCCTACCTCCCACCAAACCAAACCCAAACGACCCACCCCTACAGTAAACACATTGTTATAACCCTTTCTAAGATTCCATTAATTGTACAGAGGTTTCATTTTTCTTGATTACATTCCTTGTACTGTTTGCTGTATGGTTTTTAAGTCTTGCAGATTACATAGACATACATATAATATGCATTCTAGGTTATACTATAAATTTTTATATGTAAGACTATTTCAAGTTTATTGAGCCATACAACTACTCAAAACCCTTTTTCTACTACAAGAAAACAAATGTCCTCAATCTTCCCACCCTTTTCATACCTATTAGTATAAAGTACACACAGCAGCACCATTAAAATTCTGAAAACATTTTCACTCAAACCAAGCAGTCAGCTTCCCATTACAAATAAAGGAAACAAATGTGAGTGCTTCCTAATAATTACTGGTTAATCTTTCTTTCATGCTGTTCACCATCACAATAAAGTCTATATTTGGAAAATACATCTGCCATTTTTGGAAGGTGCCACATTTTGTAATAGTTACCCTGTAAATAATTTTATAGACCATCATGTGTGGCTGCACATTCAAATAGAAACAAAAATAGTTTTCTTTATTACCATCATTCAGTTACATAAGGGGGGCGGAGGGTGGAATCCAGTATTTAAAAGATACCACAATTCTAGCATCATTTTCATCATACAAATTGCAGAACCAAAGTGCATATATAATTCACTTAAAATGGATATTAAAACTAGATTTCTTTGTCAGAGACACGTTCTATAATAAAGCCATCTTTCCTTCCTCAGAATTCATACAATCTAACGAACAGCCTATTTACAAAAAGCATACTACTGCCCTTTTCTCCTTTTTTCCAATTTTTTTCATGAAAACTTTAAAAATATTAAATGCAAATGATCTCCCCTACCAGTTACATTTTTATTGCCATTTTATATTGGAATTTCACTTTTGAATGAAAGCTCCAAAGTTATGAACTACTGAAGAATAGCTTGCTTCCAAACAAACTGGCCATATGGACTGCAAGAATGTTTCCACTTATTGAAATAGCAAAAAAATCTGAATTAAGAAGTGCCCCACAGAGCCAAGAGATCCCAATAGCAATTGAGCAGGTTTACAGCTTACTTCCTCGCAGTTCAAAAATCTCTCCAATTAGCATGAAACACGGTTCAGCAAGAGAGTCCTTCTTCCCATCCACCTCCTCTCCGTAGTCCGACAGGTCACTGTCCTCTTCCGTTTCTTCCTAGGAAGAGAAGGACAACATGGGTATGCACTGCAGCTCCCCATCCTTCTTCCAGAATGGATTTGGTTACTGCCATGCTCTGGGGAAGGAGCACAGCCAGTCCTCTCAAAGAACAGCGTTAGAGCCGACAACTGCTGCTGGCAGGATCTGGCAAACAGGAACATCACTAGGGAGTTTGAAAAGGGATTGTACTTCCCACTGGACCAGAGTGATGAGGACACCCTGCACTGCTGGGATCATCATCACCGCTGTATCTTCTGCTTGCAGCCTTTGCCCCAGTAAACACCTCAATGCTGCCCAGATTTTCAGGATCTACTGCCTATATTGCCCCACCAACACCAGCTGGATAAAAGAAAGGAGGTTATGTGGGAGTTGTGTACTGCTAGGAAACTGTGAGAGCTGTAAGCAGGAGATGGCACTCAGAGGTGTTTGTGATTGCAAAGCCTCCTCTGACACAACACCCATAAAAAACCAGCCAGGATGGGGAGCTGGCCAGCTGGAGCTGTTTGCATCGCAAACAGCTAGGAAGAAAAGGGTTATTGCACAGGGACAAGCAGGAAAACACAGGGCTCTCCAGGAGAACAGACTGCACCTTCACAGCTGAAGGCATTCAGTGGGATCAGGCACTAACCAGTTGTCCTTGCAGTAAACTGGGAACCAAAGCCAGCAGTGGAAAGGGATCTGGCCACTGCAGAGACAAGCAACGTTAATGACAACCAGTCCCAGGCAGAAACACACCATTGTGATACTTAGTGACCTGAGCCTGAGGATACCCAAGCTCAGGGCACCAAAGGGAGAAGAGTTATTCAGACATGACTCTCGGAAGATGACTGGGTTGAACCACCTCAGTTCTGGCAGTACCCTCTATTCAAGAGTGAAGGGCAGACAAGAGGTTGTTTCTCACTGTCATGTAGATTGCTTCAGGACCAGGACTACACCACCTATCATCACTCATGGCAGCTCACACATCCCTTTGCTTTCCTGGATCTTCCCCTGCCCACCTATGCTTAGAACAAAGCTAAAGAGAGGCAGACCTGACCTCCACTGAGGCTGGTGCAATGCCCCTGTCTCTGGATCAGGAATGGTCAGAATGATGTGCAAGTTTTCTTCTTCAGCCTGGTTTTCAGAGATATCAATCATCTCTTCCTTTTGTCCTCATCATTCGATCATCTAATATTGGTTTATTTTTCTGCTATTCAGTGAATCTCCTGTCATTTAGAAAATGCAACAAGAAGTGTAAATTCTTACACTACAGTGCATTTTCTATCCAGTAAGTTTATAAACCAAAAAGCCCTTCTTTCTAGATGATATCAACTACATTTTTCCTTTGATCTGGTTTTGGTCTAGAGAGCTAAGAAATACATTCTAAAGCTAACTCTGTCCAAGGAGTTGTATATATAAAGAAATTGCTGCAGTATCTAATCCTGAGAACAACACTCAAGAGGTAATACTATTGCTCTGACGTATATTTGGTAAATGTGAATTGAGATGTAAAGGCAAAGAGAGAGCTGAATGAAAGCATTCTCTACTACAAAGTCCAAAATACAAATTAAACCAGGAATTCTCAGTTACAAAAAGAACAAAATTATAACAGCTTTATGCGTGGTTTAACACAACTAACTTCATTTATGACCTTGTACCGAACGATTTAACCCCAGTTTAACTGCTTTAGGAAAGTATCCAAGATGCTGTCAACTGGGCAAGACTGAGCTGGATCCAAAGCTCTTACTGAAAGACATGGGAGTCCCGGAAACAGCAGAGCTAATTCCAGACTGCCTTACGATCCCTCTCCCTCCATTTTATTTTATTATTTTCACATTAGAACAATCATTTGACATATTCAGAGGGTCTAACAGTTCCCACCATCTGTATTCCGTTATCTTCTCTTATGTGTAAGCTTAAGTAAAGAAGGGAGAAGAGAGGGAAGACAAATATGAAGCAGGATGGTCTTTGCATTTGCACAGTGCCTGGCATAATACACTCTAGCCAGAATTAAGCTCCTAGTCCCACAAGTAATAAATAGTATTAAATTTAAACTCAGTAAGAAATTATGTTCCAAATCCTCTGTTGCCACACTTTGTGGGCATTTTTTGCTCTATTTTCTTTATTTTTTCAGTGTCAGTTGCATAATTTCTGCTTTATTTGTTCTTTCTCCTCTCACACACTATTATTAAAAATTCTGTTTCCTTCTCCTGTATTTCCTAACTATTTCCTCCTACACACTCACATAATACAACATCTATGCGGTCTGGCTTTGTCTTGAGGATGTTTTTCAATTAAACAGCAAAATACAAATAGCTTCACACTTCAATGCTTTTATGCTACTTCTACCTAACTGTCATTTTAGTGAAAGCACTTTGGATTTTAGAACTCCAGTGCTTCTATCAAAGTGTAAAACCAGTTTCTCAAACTGTCTTTATATTTATTACTCTGAAATGGGGCACATGCATTCAGCATCTAGATGCAAGTACAGTATAATTTTGAAAGATATACATATAGGATTTTATTTCTGAGATGCAAGACCACCTTTCTCCCTATTAAAAGGCTAGAACTGTACATGTTCCCCAAACTCCCAATTATCCTGCAGAAGACCCATCCACTCCAGACAATTCCAGCATGTAAGAAATTACCTATTTCATATGAATTTTGTATAACCTTTAACTAAAAGGGGGAATAGAAACAGCTCCTTGAATGTTGCATTATCTGAATATGAACAACACAGAATAGTGTGCCATGGAATTATGGTCAATTTAGTCAATGAGCTATTTTAGTCACTAATCTATTATTCATTGCATTTTGATAGACAATGGGTTTTTATGGCTTAATAACAAATTCTCCAACTGGTTTGCCCACATAGGCTCTTCCCTGCATTTGCAAATTCCCTCAGTAAGCCTGTACTATTTGCCAACAGTTTTTTGTCATAACTAGCTCTGCTTCAGAAGTTGTCCTGAAATTATTAAGGATACACAGCTGTTCCTACCAGGAGAATATTCCCAAGTAAAAATTACTGTTACCTGCCAAAACCCCTCTGAAATATGCATGTCCAGAACTCAGAAAGTGGAAAATTCTGCTATAAAACATAAAACAATCCCACATGAACTGCAATTTGTTTATCTGCGATAGCTTACACATTTGCCTATATGCATTTACCAAAAGGCAGGAGACCTATTTTATAAATAAGCACCTTTTATATTCATAGGCAGCTCTTACTTCTGACTTTTTGTTCACTTACAGTAAATTACAAATGACCTTTGGAAATGTTGCCTGCCATTCAAACACTAATGGCTGTCCCTGCTTATTTTGGATAAGTAATTAAATTTGGGAAAATTACTTTTCTACCACTTACCTCCTGATGAGAAAACAAATCACCAGGAAGTCGTTCTAGAAATGAGGAGAGTGAAAACGATGACTTCTTTCCTTGCACATCAATAACTTTGAGGTGCTCTGGGGAAGGGCTCAAGAAGGCATAAAGTGCTTCGCTCTGGCACAGTCTTTCATCAGAGAGTAATTTCTATGAAATAAAAATAATGACACATCACAACACAGCAACACATCAATTAAATATTTCTTGCTAAGGAACAAGATGTGTTGAGGCATCCAATAAAACTGATTAAGTCACAGCTCAGAGGTAGGGTGAGAAAAAAATCCCTATCTCACAAAGATACTTTAAGAAGCTAGTTCTAAAGTACTGGAACTAGTAAGAATAAAGCTTTTAATCTTACAACTTTCTTTTTTTATAAAAATTTCTCATTTATAAGGAATGTGTTGAGAAGAGTTTTAGCTGAAAGTGGCAATTAAAGGATTCATTATTTATGATTTCTTAATTAATCAAAGTTTAAATTCATGTACCACTAGAGAAATGGTTACTATCAGTCAAACTCATCTCAACTTCAGGCATTCTGGACAACTTTGACTTTTATAGTGTCAAACCTTACATCTGATCTGTTTGTTCTAGGCTCTCTCTTTAGTCAATAGAGAGACACCATCCTCTCAATTCTCCTGCTTAGATATCTGTTGGTTTTGTCTTTGTTTTCTTACCTGCAGAAAGTTATTAAGCTGGTTCTTGGATTTCTCCATGAATTTCTGGTCTATGGATTTAAAGGGCAGCTTGCTGAGAGAAGGCAACTGAACTTTCTTTAATGATGGAAAACACTGTGTAGGAGAAAGGAGAGCTCAATTAACATGTATGCAGAGAAAGAGACAGGTGGTTCAGAATGGAAAGGGAGAGACTCCCTTGTGCTCTCATCTCCCCTTCCACACCCCTCTCAAGAAAACACCTTCCCTTTCCCACTATGGGCTGACACACCTACACCCTTTCCATTTACACCACCATTATCTATCCCTTATCAGACAGAAAGGTTAAAGCACTGTTAAAAAAAAAAAAAATCCAAACCACCTCTCTCCCCAAAAGCTGTCATTTCTAATACCTCCCTAGAAGCCAGACACAAAATCTAGTTCTTTTAGCAGGCTCTTATATGACAGTGCAGAGCATATACCATTTTGAAATGGGGTTAGTCCAGTAAAACATTACTAAGAGGAAAAAAAATAATTGAAACAAGTTTTATAAGCATCTGTCAGAGACCAGAAATATGCAGATAGAAATCTAGCTCTAAAGGGCTAAAAGCCAAAAGGCTGGCATTAAAACTGGCAGCATTAAATTTTTATCATTCTGACACATTTTAGCAATTTGTATCTTTTCCCTCCCACAGCCATGATTCGTACCTCACTGAGTTTGCGGTGTAGGTTCTGAAATTCACTGAGCTTCCTGGGAACAGTCCAGTTCTTAGTTTCAGCTCCACCAACTTCTTGTAAACTCACCATGACAGAGTAACAGGGCACTTGTTCTCCATTCTCTTCTAAAACCTTGTGGGGGAAAAAAAAAAACAAACAGATAAGGTAATCTCTGCTGAAAGTAAACAGTGGAACATTTGAGCTGCCAGATGACTGGGTTGCAAACTCAGTCATGAGTCCCACGCTTCTCTTGAGATTTGAAAGCTACATTTGGAGCAATTCCCCTAATAAACTAACCTTCACCCAAAATGCCGTGCCAGCGTGAATCAGTCCTCCAGCTAACCACTGTTACACCTTACATACAGTTTTGCAGCGCCATCCACCAGCAATCTAATCTCCCTGACACGTCTTCTTCAAAAAGCTGAGTGTATTATTTTGGTTTTTAAGGTACCTACTGATTGCTTTCTGATTGCTCATCAATACTCCCTCTCTCCTATCTGCATTTACCTGAGCGTGCTCCCTTTATTCTCACCCTCCCTTCCCAGTGCTCCTGCTGAGGCTCGCCCACGCACTGGGCACAGCAGCTCTGCACCTGGGCCCTGTGACAGCTGGTGCTGTCACACAGCGATTTCTCTGCTCACTTGAGCTGTTCTGCTTGCACAGTTTGTGGTATCCATGCAGTGTCTATTTCTGAGGGACTCACAACTTCACAAAAATACTAATGAATCAAACTAGAGTCCTCAGCCAGAGGAAGGAGAAGCTATTAACCACATTGTGCAAATGGGAAAACTACAGCAAAGTTAAACAATTTTTCTTGAGACAGCAGCAGCAGTGTGACCACACTATTTCTTAATTTGATATAAGGATTGACATAAGAATTTCATCCTTATGTCCTATTGGTAGAAAATTTTTGTTTACTTATTTTGAGGAGACACTCAAATTGACTATGAAAGGCAAATAAGGGAAATGCATAAAATACTTGACTCAAGACTAGAATGCTTGTCTTCATATACATGCAAAATACAAAAAGGTAATTATAAAACACAACTCCCAGTCTTTTTGAGCAATGTTGTAACTTTAAAGTTTTTTTAAAGAATATTTAACTAATCTAATTGAGATAAGAATAAACTTTAAAATTCATATAATTATGACACCTTTTCTGAGAAGTCTGTAGACATCTGACAACACAATGCTATTGATGAACAATTTGACAAGCAACTACATCCCCACCGTAAAAGCCATGAGGCTGAAATGTACCTTCACATTTTTAATCTATTCAGAGCTGTACATTGATAACATTTCCTGTGATGCATTCCTCATAAAGCTGCACACGGACCACTGGGAAGCCAAGTCTGAGGCCCAGATTTCACATATCTCTGTCAAAAAGCTGCAGCAGCACTCAGACAGAATACAAAGCGCCAGCCTCAATGCCTGAAAATGTGCCTGGTTCTCAGGGCAGCTATTTGGAGAAGTGCCTATCTCCTGCCAGACTACTGCAGAAACAGATGCTTGAACAGCCTCCAAGATGCAGGTCAGAGAGACGTGGCACAGAAGAACTGGGATCGTCTGGGACAGTCCCTGCCCTGTCTACCCCGAGCTAGATTGGATCTGTGCTTGTAGGTGACTCACAAACACCTCCTGGCTGTCATTTTTGAATACTGGGAGATCAGTGTTGAAATTGCTGATTTGAGTCATGCCTGTGATTCTCCATGCCAAATTTGTTCCCAGGGCAGAGATTTGCATGTGTAGGGGTCATCTGAACTGCAATTGTCAGGAGAGTCACCCCTCTGAAAGCACATTCTCAAAGTGGGAGGATTTAGTACTCCTGCTTGAAGGTAGGGTCTATGTGCAAAGTCATCTAAATTCCAAATACTAGATGTAGACACATTACAGCTTTTTTTCAAGTACCCTCAAATACCCTCATATAAATACTGAAAGTGTTCAGGATCTTCTTAAGAATGCAAGATCTTTTCTCAACGTATGTACTCGTGAATTTGTTTTTCCAAATTAATGAGTCAACTGAAAAATGGGAAAATGGAATGTTAAAAGGTCTTCTAAACTAGGAGATCTAGTCCTCTGCTGTTAACAGGCACCATCTCATACAACTGCTACCATGAATGAATTCAAACTGGAGAGCCCTATTCCTCTGATTCTCCCTTTTGCTAAGTTAAGCAAATGAAAGTGCTTTCAGAACCACTTCTCATGAGAGAAGATCCTCATTCAAATCCACCCTTCTCAAGGGACACAGCCCAGCACCTGCAAAGCAACTGTACCACTTCCTCATCTTGAGTGGAAACTCCCCTCCTAATGTACTCAAGGGTTGCATTTACCCTTGACAGACCTGCAGCCCGCTCAGGATGAACTGCACATCTGCCAAGCCAGCAGCATACCTACTGCTTCCAGCCAAAAGCTGCTCCAAGGGTCACAGCCGAAGCTGTGACCTACCTGAAAAATCATCCAGCTTTTTCCCAACCTTCCTGCCCCTTTTCTAGCCCTGATTTCAGGTGCTGCCTGTACAGTGCCAAGTACAGGGGGAAAATCACTTCCCTGTTCCTGCTGGCCACACTACTTCTGTCACTGGCCTCCTTGGCCACCTGGGCATGCTCCTGGCTCATGTTCAGACAGCTGTCAACCAGCACCCCCAAGTCCTTGTCCACTGTGCAGCTTCTCAGCCCCTTCTTGCCCAGGTGTGTAGTGTGGTAACAACAAGAAACACGCAGTTTTTTTCACCTTATTCAGATCTACAAACTCAATTTCTTATGAAAACAATAGACTTTGTAGAAGATGGTATGCTCTGAAACAGTCTTTCTTTGGACAAGGGAGACAGAATGTCTTCAATATTAAATGATACAAGGCCAAAACCATTAAAGAAAGCAGAACAAGTTAGGTTATTCAGCTCTAAGTTATACACCTGTAATGGGGAAGAGAGTCACGGAATTACACAAGTTGTTATCATAGGCCCCCTCATTCTTCACGTTCCTACGGTATTTTTCAACCCCTACCAGTCAGCCAAAGCACTGAGTCTCCAAAGTAAGCTTTATTACAAATATCAGCTACCAAAAGACACCTGGAGATTATACCATTTCCACTGATTTTTTAAAAGATATATATTTCACACACATAGACCTAGTATATTTAAATGACTCAAAACTATAAAGACTGAAAGAGTCAAGCTAAGAGGTTATGAACAAGAGTCTGGACATGTTTTTTTTCAAAACTTAAGTAACTATTTTTTGTGCATTCTCTGTTAACTGATTTAGTAGATCAGTTTAACTTAAGTAACTATTTTTTGTGCATTCTCTGTTAACTGATTTAGTGGATCAGTTTAAAAGGTCAATGACTGGCTATTACACTTTCAGCTGCAAATCTGTAGCAAAATTTACTTTTACTAAGCTTTTCTGCAAAATAATAGAGCCAAGTTTTTCTCTAAAATCACAGAGCTATATTCTGGGATTAGCAACAACATATTTTGCAGATATGCTACTCATGCTCCCTGAAATCATCAACTGCAGCTAGAATATTCCCAAGCAATTAATTAACATAGATAACTACAAGATCCATGTTTTCTCCAGCCTACCCTTTGAAGCATAGAGCTGCAAACAGCACAATTAATGCAAGCCTACATTTAATTACCTAATCCAGTACTACTTATAAGTTAGAGCTAAGGCAGCAAATAATTAAAAGCCTCTTCCAAGCTCCCTCTAATTTAGCCAAACCACCTTCTCCTCTGGTAATGACAGAGATGCTGAGCAGCTGTATTTGGTTACATATGTGCAGAAAGCTGCCATTCTGCAGTTTTTCTGCACACAGCATTTACCAGATTTTAAAACCAGGTTTCAAAATCTACAAATAACTCTTAGAAGACGAGAACTTTTCAGTTCTCAACAGAGTCACCAGCAAACAGCATTAAAACGAAACCAAATCGAGATGTTTCCACATGGAGAATTTGGTTTTTAAAATGCCACCTTACCATTTTTCGACCTGTTGGATTTATTTCTTCTTTTACAATGACTTTAACTGTTGACAGAACTATCACTGGCTTGCAAGAGCTTAAGACACAACCAAATAAATTCCACAGCATATACTTTTTTCCTCCAACAAAGTTACCCCAAGAAAACTATTTATATTCATTTCAGGAACATTTTCTTAATGGCATACAAAGGCAAGCCAGTAGAGGCCCAATTAATCCTTAGTTCTCTGTAGTGATACTGTCAGGAAGATTTCATATGTATGTCAGCCTGCACTTACTACATAACAAGTATTCACTGAGTTCCTTTCATGATAAGTGTTAATAGACAGCCAGAAGATGGTAATACTTCTTGTTTTCATCACAATTTTTTTACATGCATTCTACAATTGTCTGCCTATGTCCAAATGGAACAGCACAACAAGACATTAAAAAAAAAAAGTAACAACTTCTTCAACTTACAGATATAAAGCACTTCCTTTCTGGGCACTCAAGTCCCTTAAAGCTGTACAGCCATTAAATACAATAATACAAACCACAAAAAGTGTAAGCACTGCATCTTTGAGACACAGCAGAGACACAACTGCACCCAAGTGCAATAGCATGGTAATATAGGAAGAGACAGTTCTCATGAAAAACAGTGCCCCTATGATAGGAAATTACTTTACCCAGTGCCAAAACTTGTTTATGTACATGCAGGTAATTTTTATAACTCCATTACAGCAGTGTCTGAGGAATAGAAACTTTGTGTATGCATCATAGTATCCACTGGGGAAATACAAGAGGAGTTCAGAAGAGGTTAGGGTTCTTTCCCCGACAAGTAAATATTAAGTATAAACAGGTATAAGGAAAGTATCTACACATTTTTCTTCTCCTTTTCATGCAAGTTTGAATAGACCCAGAAGATAAAAAGCCATAAAAAAATCCCATACCTCTCCTGAGACAATGAAGGCTTTCCACATGCCAAGATTCTCACACCACCAGTCTGTTCTTGCAATGTGCAGCTGAAGGTCACTGTGCTCTCTCTCCATCAGAGTAATTTCATCCTTCAGCTTAGAAACAATCTGCAGAGAAAAGTGTATTCATTACGACTGGTAGGAAAAAGCTTGTGCAGCACACAAGCTTTGTGTCTTTAGGGACACTCTTCAGAAAGAAGAAAAGGTTGAAAAGCAGGGGGAGAACAATTCACGTGGATAAAAAAATAAAATCATGAGTGAGGGAATCGATGATGCCTCATAAACTTCTGGAGTACACAGCAATCTTAAAGGTCAACCCTCACATTAAAATAAAAAACAAGTTAGAAGTACACACTACTATCACACGACCAGCATAAAAGACACTTGAGATAGGATTATATATTACACAAGGTATGTTTCAGAAGAACTTGAAATTGCCATTAATGAAATATACCTTACTGAAGACATCTTTCTCATTTTCAGGTACACATCACGTGACTGAAGAACCTGGGAATAGATTTCATTGCTAGGAATTTACTATGCTAGAAATCACTCCGAATCATCACTCAGGTTGGGGGGTTTTTATCCCTTAGCTCGAGGAAGTCCGTCAGAGCTGCCGCTGCGGATGCGGGAGTTGTGCTGGCCCCTCGGAGCCAGCAGAGGGCACAGGAGCTGACCAGCACATCCCTCCGGGCAGCGCGGCACGGGCGGCCGGCACCGGGCACGGGATGCCCGGGGAGTTACACGGGCACGGCAGGGCAGAGAGGCGAGGGAGAAACACCCCTTGCCACCGACAAAGCAGCAAGACCAGGGGAGAGTGGTCGTCATCCCATGAGCAACAAAGCAATAGAAATCACATTCACAATTTTAGTTACAATGGCTTTAAAACATGGGGGAAAAAACCAATTAAAACTAAGTTCTGATTTCACCTTCTATTTAACAAGTTGACTGAAATAACCATCTGACCCACCCAAAATGTGACAACTGGATATTACACAAACATACACATAGTCAAAAAAAAGGAAAATCAAACAGAAGAACTGAAGTCGCTAAATGTACGTACCTTTTTGTCGGGTTTTGGTGAATTACAAATGGAATTTAGAGCCTGTTTCTTATACTCAAGCTTGTCATTTAGCTGGCGAAGTTTATTTACAGCGTAACTGGCCTGTTCATTAATTCTTGTGCTGCATTCTTCAGTAGCTTCTTCGCAACCTTGGCTCTAGGAATAGAGGATGGGGGTAATTGCAACATGAATATGAAAAAAAAGTCAGTTATTCATAGAATGATAGAATGGTTGGGGCTGGAAGGGACCTTAAAGATCACATAGTTCCAGTCTCACTGCCATGGGCATGGACACTTTCCAGAGCCCCATCCAGCCTGGCCTTGAACTGCCAGGGATGGGGCAGGAGGTGGGTTATCGTTTGCTCTATAAGCTTTTTATGTACAAGAACACTTTTTGATATAGATGAAAATGTAGGTATAACAGATATTCCAACCACCAGATCTGACATGAAACATCGCTCTCTTGTAAAAAACCAAACCAAAACCGAAAACCCCAGCAGACAAAGCCTCATTACCATTTCTACTACAGTTCTTCGGCAACTAGTGCCAACTGTGTAAAATGACCTTCAAGCTAAGGCTTTAGTGTAAATGAGAGGTAGAATTAAAGTTTGTTTTAAAAGCAAAAACAGCTTAGCAGTCATGATCAATATTCTGGAATAGAAAAGCAAATACTTAGCACTGAGCAGAAAGATAATGAGGATGGGGCAGTGGGGAACAAAACCAAAAAACCCCCACATTTCTAACAAACAGTCCTGCCTCCCACAAACCTTCACAAAACAGATTTGTCATCCTGCAGAACAATCTAAACCAAGTCCTTCAGCTTTCTACACAGATTTTACTGCTGTTTTTAGAAGTGTTAATAAAAATGTGTTAAAAGCACATATGCCTTACCCTAAATTCATAAATAATTTTCATATATTCATTCAGACAAACCAATAGCTTTTTCCATCTTGTGTACTACAGGCATGCAAAAAAATAGAAAACTTCACACCTTTCAGTGACATTCTCTTTAACATCTTCTGACATATAGCTCAGCCGCCCCTTTCTTACTGTACTTCCCCAAATAGACATGAAGACCTAGCAAACAGCACTCAACTTTTCCTGTTGCCACGTTCAAAGATCTCTGAGGTCTGTTTGTGACTGAGTAGATCTAAATTTATCTGTGGGACGCTGAGCCTATTCTCATGAACAGGGGTTCCGTGTTATTTAATGATATTGCAGCTAAGTAAACTGTATCCTTATATAATGAACAAAAAGCTAACAGAAGGAACTCTCATACTCTTGCAAATTCTGTGCGTTTTAGAGGAGACAATCCTATTGTAAATTCCATAGTATCTTATATCTTATTAAAAAAAGTCTGAGAAGAGGTAAGAGTAGCAACAATAATTAATCTCCTTAGCATGATCCTCATAAACATAATGCAGAAGTCAGGAGTTCTAGGCTAAGAAATTCATGCCCTTTACCAGCTCTGCATTTGCCTTCTATGTGGCTGAATAAAAACCCATCAGCTCTATGCCCTGTCCTTTCTTCTGTCTATTCTGCGTGGACTGTAAACTCCTAGGGTCAGAAACTTGCCTCCAAGCATGAGACCTCAGCTCAGAATGTTGCCTTCTCCTGGCACTACAACAATACAAATAATAATAATAATTAACAATATTGGGTGTTACTTCAAATGCTAATGTAAAGAACCATAAAAAAAAACCCAAACCTTACACTTGTTGGGAAGTACAGAGGTAAAGAAGGAATCAAAAATGCTATTTTCAATACAGAAGAATTAAAAGACTTTTCTTAAAAAGTTTAGTGCTAGCAATCAAAGAATTGCAATTAATTACAAATCAGTGAGGCTGTGCTCCCAGAGGTAGGCTACATGGTTTCTCTGTCATTAACTTTTCAGACACTTAAAGCAAAAACCACTGCTGAATCACCAGGTCTATCACAAAAATGCTAGAATTACAAGTTCAAGTAACCTGTATTCAAAATATCAAATGTATCAAATAAACAACCAATTCACTGAAACCTGAGACCATAATGGATTGTGCTGTCTTCCCCTGACTGGTAAACTGATAATGGCTTCCATTTCTGTGAGTGACGTAGAACACAGACGTCGGTCTTATTTTAGTGATCTGACACATGCAGCACCAATGCAATCACCAGACCCTCTCCTCAAAGAGCTGGATGCAAGCACGGCCTGCTTCTGTATTTCTACTTGTGACGTTTGTCCCAGTAGAAATACTTGAAGGTTTGTGGTGGTTTGTGAAGGTTTGTCCCAGAAACAGAAAGTGGTAACAGACTGGGAAGAAGAAACAGCTTGTTGCACTTGCAGAAGAACCAGCAGCCTGGCCCTTTCTGGATTCCTATCTTGTGACTTGATTTTCTCACATTTCATCAGGACTCATCCTTTTGTCCTCACCTCCATGAGTGCACGAGATGGCTTTTTATCTACTCAGCTATAGCAGTGAAATTTATAGAGAATTAACACAGGTGATGCCCACAGTGCCCCAGGAAGTGAGGACATTGACCCAAAATCCAAACTAAACCAAAACCAATACGTATTTGCTAACAATATGTATCCCTTCAGAAACATCCAATTTCTAAGCTGTCGTTTCCTATACATGGGGAGGACAAAACCCCACAAACTTATTAGCCACTACTGCATTTTCACCAACATTTGAAAGAACATGGGAAGCTTCAGAAAGAATTTCTTATCATTTGTTTTCACCTCGAAGACCCTGAAGCATGACACAGCACCATTAGAACTGCTCTATTCAGGAGAAACTCTAGCAGTATGTACAACTTCATACTTAATTTGTTGTTAAAAATGGAAAAAAAAAAGCTAATTTGCATGTTGTAAGCAGACTTGGCAATATATTAGTCTTTAAGGTTTCGTGGCTGACACAGACTTCATATCTGGCACATACATATCCAAGGACTCAGAGGAAGGACCCATGATGCTGATGCCAAAAATATAATTTTTTGGCAGCTACAGTAGATGTTATCAGACAGAGTACAGCTAGCCCTAAAGTGTTGTGTCAGTTTTCTTAGAGAAATCATTATCTGTTAGACTCTGAATAAAGCATATGAAGAAATTAGAAAGCACAACATTGAATGCTTTAGGAAGTTCTGGACGGAACAGTTAAGAGCCATTGTGCAAAGTCTCAATGATTATGAGCACAAGGACACAAAGTCTTTGAAGTACCTACCACTGTCAACACAGAGCTGAGTCAGCAGTGAGAAAACCAGAAAACACATCTTGAATATTTTATCAAGGAGAAGAAGACAGGGAAAAACAAACCCTGAAAAGATGCAGCAAGCTCTAAAAGCACATATTGCAAGTAATTTACTCATAACTGTTCATCTCTGCAGATTTGCTGATAGGCAGACTACAAAGACTAGAACAACTCACCTACAGAAATTAAAGACATTTAAGCAGTAAATACAAAATCCTTAGGTTCTGGAAAAATTGTTTCTAAATAGCAGAATGTAGACCAGCACTTCTGGATTCTGCTTATTTGTTTATTTAGGTCCAGTTTTAGACAAACTGTTACATTTCACTGAGTTCTGAGCAAGTTCACATGTAAAATGAAAACATCCATGCTGATCTGAAGCAGCAGCCTGACTGAAAGAGGCACGCAATAGTCTGAGACGTGCTCTTGTCAAAATGTTCTCGTATAAACGCAACACGAGCTCCCCTGACATGACTGATTCAGACAACCCAAGGAAAAAACCTGCCCCAAGAAGAGTTGCCATTGGCTTATTGCTTATGACATTTTGAATGCTCTGTTTTAGTATTCAGAGTTCCTGTGCTAGATTTATCTTCCAACATGGCCTATTAATTTATTCAATTAATTAATTAAAAACACTGAGATTGTATTTTACATTGCTTTTTCTTCTCTTTTGTGCAACTTTTAATGCCTATTTGGTACCTAGGAAATGCATGGGAGACAGGGAGAATGTCTGGGCAAAAACCTACTGTTGTTTCAGTGAGAATTTTTTCACTCAAAAGCAGAGCAGCTGAGCTTGTATAAAAAGTATGTTTTGCATTCTCTGTTTCTAAGGAGCATAATGAAAGATGTGAAATACAGAAGGCTTAGGAATCTGAAATATCTACTTAAACTGATTTAAAATTTAAGCAGTCTGTCGTGTCGTACCATTTTATTTCAAAGAGCATGTAAACATACAAGTTTTACCAGATGAAACTACAAGAGTGATGATATTTATAAATAAATGAGAAAAAAAAAAGAAGAGTGGTCCAAAGCTGAAGGACAGAAGATGCTACTACATGCTTTTCTCAGGACAGTCTCTCAGATCACTTTAAAGAACAGTGAAAGAAATTGTCTGTGAGACTCACCACTTCATCTTTGTCCTCAGGAGTTAGCTGAGCAGAACTTCTTTCTTCCTCCTTCTTGACTGATCTCTCATATAAATCACTGACAATGAATGAGGGGTAGTATCTGTCCTTCAGAGTTTCGTAAACATCTGCCTGAATTCTGTAGAATACTTCAATGCCTTTATTTCCCACAAGACTTTGCTGTATTTCCTTATAAAGCGATTTTTCCACAGATATTTCTCTGCTTTCCACAAAAAAATTCTGATAAATTTCGCTCACCAATTGAGGTATTTCAGCCTAGGAAGCAAGGGAGAGGGAGGGAGAAAAGAACACTGAAAAAATACTGAAAATATAAAGATGACTCAGGACCCAGGTGCATAATTTGAAGGATAATCAAGCTAATTTCCTAGCCAAATGTATGAGAACACATCTGTAAACCTCTTACTGAGATTGAGCATGCTGCCTGCCTGTGCACCTCTGCTAAGCAATCAGTTTTACAAGTTGAGTGTTGATATTTGTCAAGTGAAGAAACAGCTGTGCTCTAAAATTGCCAGAGCTTCCGCACCCACTCTTTTAAATGTGTGTTCCAAAAGCTGACATTAAAAGGAAGAAAAGTGCTAGAGCAACAGCGTGGTCACCATTTTAAATTCAGATTGTAAAGCTCAGCTGTACCAGCTCTCCTGTCTTCTGCTGAATAGAATCAACTCACTTTATGCATGATTATAATTAATTTGCAGGGGAAAAAGGAAAAAAAAAAAAAAAAAGAAACAAGAAGAGGAAAAAAGCACAACTGAAGAGACATTTACCAGTACAGGAGGCTGGGTATTTTTACCGAGCACAGTAAAGTGCACAGGATTGAACTTTGCATTAATGAACAGGAAAGAGAGAAAGTAATGCAGCACAGCTCATGAGCAGCTCCCTAAATTACCCTCTCCCTAAACCGAACAGAATTAAGAAGGGTTTATCCACTCCCTTAGTATGGCACAATGTTCTTACCTGCCTCATCTGACAATATCACAGCCACATGACTGCAGGACACTGCCTTTCTGTAAGCTGCCCCTGTAGTGGCAGATACATCCCTACCCATATGTATGTATACATTGTTTTGAATGGGAAGAGAGAAATCACAGCTGAGAGGTCATAAAATGATTTATAGTACCTTTTCCAATCATGAGCAGTTTGCAAATCAAAACTGATTTACAGAACTCTCTTCACCGTGCCTGACAAACCGTTTTTATGAACGCTCTCTAGCTTGAGCTGGTTGTTAGTCATTTCTTCAGATTGTATTAATGGTTCACTACTCACACTCTACAATTTGCCTCTCTGTTTACAGGATGTTTTGTGTTTTCCAATTGACTAGAATCTTTATACATAAGAGAGCAGTAAAATTACAGTGAACAAAAAGTTAACTGATATCAATAATGAAATCTGTATTTCATGCTAGTGTGAATCTTGAAGGTTTAATTGATTCGCCCAAAAATCCACCATACTGCTCACAAACAGCAAATTTGTCCTCTACAAATTCTTGCTCTGCACCATTGCTTCAGGATACTAGTTGCTACTTTACGTGATATTCCCTACCCTTGTTTCGGGGTTCTAATTCCTACTTTATTTTAGCCAAAATTACAACATAGCATTGTTTCTTCCCTCTATCAGTAGCGTGGTATTCCTGGAGAAACTTAGCTGCTACAGATTAGGGAGAGGTCTTCCAAAGAAACGCCTCTCTTCCAAAAAGATTTTAGGAACGTATATTTTCCATATGTTCCATATATTAGGAACACACTTGCACTGTTTTGGATTGAATGGGCTACCTGTAACTGGCAAGATGAGAAGCTTATGGACAGACTATCCAGTTGGAATGTGCTTCTGGGTTTCATGTGAACTGATACAACTAAAGCCAATGTATTACTGCACGTTTTTTCTCTGGTGGAGGCAGAAATAATTCTACTACTTTTGCACATCAAGTATTCCTTCCAACAGATGTTGTTACACCAACCAACAATAAATCATCATCACAACAGCCCACAAATTTTAATTGCAATATTATCCTCAAATATTGACATGAAGCAGTTAAAGAAACCCAAATTGCTTAGCACCCATCCTATGCTATTGATATTTTAAAAACATAAAGACATTTCCTAACATCAAGATCACAGCGAACAGAGTGTCATCAATGTACAAAGCCAAATAGGCTTGCAATTTCTTCCACCTTGTTAGCGGTCTTCAGATTCTCCACAGACTCCCAAAGGCCTATCAAAGCCATCTTGTCCATCCTTTCCATGTAGATCCGGAAGTGCTCTCGGTATGAAGGGTTGGCCAAAATTTCTTCAAACTGAAGAATCTGAAGAAGGGAAAACTAAGAATAAAAATTGGGAAAATGCCTAACTCTAGCTCCTTTCCATCCCTTATAGGGAAAATCTTCTCACTATGCATCCCACAAACATGTCCTAGATTCAACTGCACAGACCTCCTACAGCAATAGTTTTGCTTCATTTAAAAAAAACCAAGAGTTTTAAGTGCTTAGAAGATAAATTCATCCATGCTCCTATCAGATAGTAAATACCTCCACATCCTTCTGATCAGGATACATTTCAAAGGGCTAAGATGGCATTTCAAGTCACTCATGAAGTGCTATTGTCAAAAATTTAACTTCCAATGTTCCTGCAAAGCAGAGGAGACAAGCTGAAAGCTAACTGATCTGTTCTTCACTTGTTTCAAACACCAGCAGTTTCCGTACCACAGCCCACAGAGCTTTGAGTTGTATCTCAGTTATTCCCAGGGACACAGAGAAAGATGGAATACCTTGGCAGCTATGGCATTTGGTGGCCAGTTCCTACTGTTATTGAAAAACATCTATCAGAAATGCAGCCAGGAACATATGTTCTGTGATATAATGCTCAGGACTTTTCCTGAGAAGAGTGAGGTGGGTGTACATCAGGCAGAAAAGGAAATGGAACATAGACTTCCCATACCCATGCAGATGCTGTAGCCATTAAGAAGTTGCATTAAAAAGCCATTATCACTTCCTTATCATCTACTATTTTTGTGAATCCAGGCCTTTTCTATGAGATAAACACCTGAAAACAAAACAGCTCCCTGACGAAATGATCAGAACTTCCCATGCTGAACAAAATGAATGACCTTGTCTTCCTCTGAAAAATTAGGACCAATTTTCCGAATACCTCATCAAAACCAAGCAACCTTTTCTCTCCAACCCTTCAGTCTTGCAGCTGAACCAGTTTTCATGTTGCTTATTCAGTTCCATTACTTATATCATCAGGAATCCAAATACACCACCCAGGGTAGTCTTAACCTCTTGCTTTGTTTCTCACAGGCACCAGTCAACTCACACCTTTTTCTTGGAAAAGAAAAGAAGGTCCTTAAGCACTGGGGCCAATGAGTCTTCCTAAATGAGAGATCTGCATTTTATAGCAAAGTTTATTTGGTATGGAGTGAGATGTGAACTCTGAGATTGAGGCATTAATAATTTCTCTAATATGGGTTTTCTGATACCTAGTAATAATAATACTGTTCTAGTCAGCATCAGAATACCTCCCTCTCTGGGAAGACTGCTTGTTTTCCTAAACCTAGTACTTGTAAAACTCTACAACCAAGTTACGTGTAAGAAAAGTTTCCTGGTCTCAAGCTGCATGTGAGGAAACCACCTACATGGGCATATGCACAATTACTGGCACCAAATCAATGCCTTAACGAACCAAGCTAAACGTGGTTCTTTAACAACTGCAGCCATCTATGTTTTGTCCAAGACAGCCCCACCGAATGTTAGGCAGTGTTTAAGTAAATTATGTTTGCCTCATATGAAATATTTACATCTTTTAAGTTCCCCTGTGACAATCATGTGCCATTCTTCTCTTTATCCTTTGCCATACCAGTATCTTCTGGACATGACTTTGCTCTTAGCTTTAAAACTATTTACATATATGAATATCTGCCCTTGAGAGCTCACTCTATAAACCTCGCTGAACAGCACAGAGTACCTTGTTCAAGCTAGGCTTAATAAAGAAATGGTGTTCAGGCTGTCAAAGAGAACAACATGTGGTTTAGCCTCATTGCTGTGCATCATCCTATTTTCTATTCAGTCATTTTACCAAGGACAATGATTTAAAATACAAGTGTAAGAGGGTCTTCCAGCCCCTTGAACAGATGTCTTCCCCATCTCGGGGACTGTCAGCTCTGTAAATAATAGCAGAGTTAGTAAATCACAGCGTGGAGTATGAGCTGTCACTTCTTGAGTGAGAGGTCACCTTGGTCTCTACACCTCTATTATCCAAGGTATACCCACTCTGGCTGCCAGCAAGGAGGGTAACTAACAAACAACCCCCTGTCAAAAGTAACTGGGGGTACGTGCTGCTGCAGGGAGCAAGGCAAGTGCAACCATCTCTCCCACCTAACAAAGGGCCCATTGCACCAGTGCCCCACGGTAATCAAAGCAGTGGTGCCTAGCAACAGTGTTACACAAATCTCCTCATAGGTACCTTGCAAACTAAAACACTTTAAAAAATAAATTAATGGGCAGAAAAGCTCATTCTCTTGCAATAATGAGATGTCTCAAATGTTTTCTTGATTTTTCTTCAAGTCTGGACTATCCTGGAATTATTAAATATGTTACAAGTGCTATATTAAAAACATTATGTTACAGCTTCAATGCCAACAATGATAGACACGAGAGGGTTTTAGTTTTGAGGTGAAAATCATAAAATGTATGTGTGCTGGTTTTGGCTGGGGTAGAGTTAACATTCTTCAGAGACTGGCAGGGGCTGTGTTTTAGATTTGTGCTGAACACAAGGTTGATAACATAGAGGTGCTTTTGTTATTGCTGGGCAGAGCCTACACAGAGCCAAGGCCTTTTTTGCTTTTTATACTGCTACAGTGGTGAGGAGACTGGGGCTGCATGGGAGACTGGGAGGAGACACAGCCAGGACAGGTGACCCCAAGTGACCAAAGGGATATTCCAGACCATATGGCATCATGCTCAAATGGGGGGGAAGAAGGAGGAGGTGGGGGTGGACATGATGGCATTTGTCTTCCCAAGTTACTGTTACATGTGATGGTGCTGCTTTCCTAGAGATGGCTGAACACCTGCCTGCTCATGGGAAGCATGGAAATAATTTGTTTTGCCTTGCTTGTGCGTGTGGCTTTTGCTTTCCCTATTAAACTGCCTTTATCTCAGCCCATGAGTTTTCTGGGTTTTACCCTTCTGATTCTCTCCCTGATCTTGCTGGTGGGGGAGTGATCAAGTGGCTGTGTGGGGCTTGGCTGCTGGCTGGGGTGAAACCACCACAGTCCTTTTTGGCACACGACTATTCTGTGGAGTTTCTTTCCTTTTACAATTTAAAGAAGAAATTCTGCAGTAATTTGTAACCCTCGGCAAAAGATCATTTTATGATTCAGTATCACCACGGATTAGAGCACAGAACTCTAAGCTATGTTGGCACATACGCAGGCATTAGGGCATGTGCACACCCTCAAATCTAATATCCAGTTAGCAGATATAATCTTAGAATTATCAGCCTCCACAGCAACCCTTCAAATCCTGTTAACTCGAGAGCAGCTTCCGGGTTTGGAAAAACCAGACGCTTTGCTGTTGCCACATCAATTCTCTGCTTCAACGGGAATGTAACGTATATCACAGCTGGTCACTGGCTCTGCCTAATACTAGGAAAGGGTTAGGTTTTCCTATTTTTTTTCCTCAGTGGGGTGCTTTAAACAGCATCCCTAGCATGTGGACACAGAAGAGACTTGTCCCTGGCCCTACAGAGCGGAGACTTGGTCTTGTTAAATCCCTAAAGATAGTCACAACCTCTCTCTGGACAGGAACATAGAACAACTAGTTAATTTAGGTCTGCACAGGCACCAGGCACAGATGAGATGCACTGTACTATATTTCTTTGCAACACACCAGATTCCCCTTCACTACAATCACATTGACCTATAATGAATAACCCCAACAAAGCTGGTTACAGCACTGCAGATGGTTGGGATGAACAGCATTTGGGTCACTAGAGGAAGTTTTCTGCTGGGATAACAGCATACGGTCAGACTATGGGACTTCTGGTTGTTGCTTTGGATTTTTTCCTTTTTTTTTTTATTTTGTAGAAGCCAGGAATAAGTGGAATGTAAAAACCAATACTGATAAATATCTTTTTCCAAGTTGCATTTTAAAAAACCCTTAACTAATGCTTTGTCTGTATATTGACTAAAATTATAGCCTGTATTCATCTTGTTATATTTTAAAAAGAGGCAAGTCATCAGAAGACTGTCTCTTTCACATACAGCAGTAGCTGAACTAAATGCAACGAAGTATATACTAACCACATAAGGTACCTGACTATTTTACTGCACATACACTAATGTAAAAGTCCCTGCCTTGAGACTCACATGTTCACAAACATACTTCTGTCATAAGAAAACCCACTTAATACTTCTCAATATTCCCAAATTCTGTACCATGATGTGTCCTGACGTAACATGATCTTACAACCTGAAGCTCAGAAATCACAGTGAGAATCTGGTAAGTCACCAGTTAAATCAACATCTATCCACAGAAGCAGTGCAAGCAAGGTCTTCTGCAGGAGTTTCCTCTCAGACCTCATCAGCTGGATTATGAACATGAGCTGGTTCCACCTCAAAATACACTCAGACAGTTTCCTTGCTATTTCACAGCTAGTTAAGGGTCAGATCCTCAGACCTCCTCCTAGAACCCTCCTAGATTCACAAAACAGCTCCACTAAGACGATGCTGTGACTCCAAATGTCAAATCTCACAGACAAGGTAGCGTGGCTGTTGTGCTCAGAACAACAGAGGAAAAAAATCCTTCACTGAATAAACACAGACAACAAAAATTCAACTAATTACTGCAGTACTGTGCAGGCACAGTTTCTAAGAAGGACTAAAACTGCACTGACTATTAAGAGATGTTTTACATATTACACTAATTCAAACTGCATTTTCTCTGAAAACAAATCTAACACCATGGGCAGAGTTTAAAATCAAGATCAGAGGCAATGACAGAATTCAGATTCAGAGAGTAGCTGTAGTTTGTTTGTCTGTTTGTTTGCTTATAAGCATTTGATTACAAATCACATATTTAGGATTTCCCTAGAGAACCTGGATTCAGGAAAATTAGGTGAGTGAAACATGTACAAAATCAAATGAATAAAAAATGCAAGACTGCATAATCAAACAGAACATTGACAGCTCCAAATAATCCATCTCCACATATAAACCCATAATCAGAACAGGCATTAAAGACTTTTTACCAGCAATGCCATTACTCCCCTACTACTGCAGTCAAGAAAAAGCTTTCTGCAGGATGCATAAGTGAAATCAAAATAGGAGTTTAGTTCACTAGTCAACTCTTTGTTCAACCAGTACCAAAAATTCCCCAAAGTTAATAATGTATTCAAGCTTCTGCACTATACTTACACAAAATATTAATTCAAAACACCATCAGTAAATGCCCATTTCTGACCTATTTCATGCAAGTTGAAGAAAGGAAGGCAAACTTACAGTTTCTTCTACAAAAGCTAGTAATTCTGCAACTTAGATGCTACCTTAACAGAAGCAGGCACAACCATACTCTAAGGAGTCACCAGCTGCAACATACCAATATATCTTATCTACTAAATCCCAAACAATGCCTTTCCCTTTTGCTTAGAAAAGAGCCTGAGTGTTCAGTCAATACTGCCCAAATACGAGGGGCCAACATCCAAAATAACACTGGCTGCCTTGAAATAAGAACCCAGACTGCAGCTACCACAGTGCTAGAAGACGACGGGAAGAAGCAACAGTGAGAAAAGACTGCTTCCTCAGCTAAACCCCGTGCATTTTTCTGTGCTCAGAAGGGGACAGCACGGCCTCCATCTCTCAATCAGCCTCCCTCAGCTGCTTTGCTGGCAATGGAGAATTGGGGACAACAGAAGAGAAAAGCAGTTTTCCTATTTTCTAGGCTGACATGACTGTAGAGGGGTTCTAGGGCTTCATCACAGAAACATCGAAAGCTTAGAAGAAATAACTGCCTCGGATCCCGCTGTTTTCACCATCGCCACAACAAATGCCTGCGCAAGAAGTCATTACTGCTATTAATAGTACCATTAACTCAATATTGAGCTGCTCATTGGTGTATTTGCAGGATATAACCCCAGGTCAGCAACTCCCACTAAAAAACCCCATTGGTTTAGAAAACATGCAACGTCGGCTTCAGGAATTCCTTTGATTTTAGTTACAATATTGTATTCTATTATACTCCTGACCAATCCCTGTCCCTATCAAATGCACTGGACTTCATTCTTGAACACTTCTTCACTACTGGACTCCATTCTTGAACAATCTTATGTCACCACGTATCTATCCAGAAAAGTTCATAACATCTCAGCAGGCATCAAAAGTGGCATCACTGGCTCATGCAGTGCTGCCACATGCTCCTCTCTTTCTTTTTCTCCTTGGCACCTCTCGCTACACCCAACTTCAGGAAAGAGATCAAGACTGCCTTGGCACAATCTATGACACACCATCTGAAATCATGCTTTAAGGACAAGTGGGGAGTAGGGAATCGCTCTTGTTTCAGACCTTACTCAAGAAAAACAAAATACAAAAAGTAGGAGTTATTTCTCCACCATGCTACTTTTTCTAACATGCTACTAAGTTACAATTATTACAAGGACGTAATGAAAATTAAAGATCCCTGCGTAAAGAGATAAGCTATCTTCTACCTGCATGAAAAACATAAAATCTTCTTTCACATTTGAATACATCAGCTACTGTACTTTGCCCAAAGGGAACAGAGTAGATTACAAAAGAAGTCACTAAATTTTTTAAAGGCTTGCAAAGCTAAGTAGTCATTCTATTTTTGTAGATGCTGGCCAACACAACAGTAGTTACTTCTAATTCCAGACTACAGTGGTATTGAAAAACAGCATTCAGTCATAGCAGCTTTACCAGAGTTTTTCTGCAACAACTGCCCTGAATTTTGTCAATTGCCTTCCATATGTGTTTACTTTTGAATAATTCAATATTTTTAAAACCCACACATTTCCTAAAGTGAATATAATGAGGGCCAAAGAAATATTGCACATATGTTGGCAATCTTTTATTTGAAAGCAAGTCGCTACTTTCATAAAGGCTGCCACCATGTCCTTATTAACTCCCTACACGTGGTATGTCTGAAAAATCCCACGTGCTTGCAAGCCACTCGACCCTTTATGAAGTTCCACATTGAGCAATATTCCAAGCTGAGCGATCAATGTGTCTTTCCGGGTACTTCAGTAATCTTTCCCAAGGTAAATAAACCATGCAGCAATTAATTTGTGCTTGACTCCTGGGGGAAGGGAGGGATTAACGACAGTGAGGTAACACGACCCAGCGCTAACACATTTAGAACGACCTTCAGACAATGCGATTTATACCTTCTGACTCGGAGGGCCATCACCTTCATCAGAAGTGCCATCTTCCTGCTGATCATAAGCAGGGCCTCCCAGGAGCCTTATTCTCTTCTCACATTGCTTCTTGGCCACTGTCAGCTGATTAATATACCTCTTCACATTGCGAGCCCTTAGTAGGTCAGCTTTCATTGCTGCAGTTTCTTTTCCTTTTGAATCTAAGAATAAAGTAAATCAGTATTTTACGACAGGAAAACATCATTGTACCATTGCTTCTGTGAAAAGCAAATCTGAGACAGTATTTTACGACATGAAAACATCATTGTAAAAACTGCCTCTGTGGCCTGTGTGATCAAAGCATCTGTCATTCATGAATAAACTATGCTCATCAGTACAGATACTGGCAAATTTGTATTTGAAACAGAACGATGATTTTGAAACATTCTGCAATGATAGCTCAAGGGTTTACACAAAAGAGTTGAGGAAAAAAAAAATCCTTATTCAAATGCACAGCAAAACCTGACCCCTCCAGCTCTCTTTTCATAGTTTGTTGGAAGACACAGCCCAAGACCTCTACTGCAGGATGTACATTTATCAGATGGCATTAGGAATTTACCTACAGCCATGGCATATGATAACACGTGGAGCTGATGGCCTATGTACCATAGCATTGACTGCCTGGAGTCATGAGGGACTGGGCTCTCTTCCCCGCAGCCCAGCAAGACAGATTCCCACACATCTTATTTGCAAACCCAAACTTCTTGTGCCTGATGTGAACAGCATATTATACAATACCCCCTCCAGACAACTGACCAAAGTTCTCTCAAAATGGTCAGATGACTAAGAAAAAAAACATCCTTGAATGCCACATCAAGACTGCACAGTACTGTTAAAAAGTAAAGTAACATGAAGATGACAGTCAGCTGAGTAAGACTTAGTAATAGCCAGTATAATGTTTGTGTATTCCACATTCCAGCCTCTTCAGCTAATTACCAGGATCTAAGAAAAGAAACAACAGATAAAGCAGATATAAAACCCTATTATGTGGAAATCATGTTTAGTATCTGCAGGATGCGACTGATTCACATTTATACACTGGTTTTATTTTCCTCTTGCTCAATGATAACACTCATGCTTTTTTGGGCTGCAGCTATTACTCAGTAGCAAAGTACTTGGCTTGTACTTGGCTCTGGATTATCTGATTGCTCAGGGATAAATAGTAAAGATCTACTCTACTATGTTTTCAAAATATTAAATGCTAGCAAAATCATGTTGATAAAAACTGCATTCAATTTTCACAACAGTTGCTGTTAAGAAACAACCACATAGGTTTGTGAACGCGTACACAGCAAAAAGGAAATCTCTCAGAAACTATTTAAAATACCTATTTGAAACAAGTTTCTAATGCATTATGTCAACTTCTCCTTTTACGACTGTTTTTACCCTTTTATTTCCCCCTCAAAGCCACATGTAAGTACTGCACGCAACTCTAAGTTTTGTCATTTACATACTGAAGGACAACTCAAGGTACATGGAGCTCCCTGAAGTTCTGCACATAATTGAGTCCAGATATTCTCCCATGTTTTCCCATATTTTTAATCTCACTTGATTTGCTGCATGTATCTATGGTGGTAGGGATGCTTCCTGATACAAATACTCTTAATTTTTTAATAGATGAGTATCATTTGCATCTGAGCTACCATACAATAGTGAACTAAGGAGAATGATACTCACTGAAGCAAATGATAAAATTACTTTACTATTTAAAAAAAAAAAAAAAAAAAGGCCATCTGTTTTCCTGGCATGTTATCTCCACAGGGAAGTCAACGGAGCATTTAATTTAGTGTTCCAGTTCCCTAAACAGAGGTACCAGTATTAATTAACGAGAGAAAAGGAAAGGAAAAGACCTTAAGGACAAAAGCATGCTGTCCCTCAAATCAAAACATTTACAGCTATTACAAATACAGGAGCAGAAGTTTAAAGTGAAGATTAAACCCCAACCTTTTCCCTGCCACACTTGACTCTAAGATGATTTTTTACAAGTTCTCAATTCTTTCAATAGTTTAAATGCTTTGGGCTCAAAATGCATACTTGAAATCCCACCCTTTTGAAAAACCACAAACAGTGCAATGCAACGATCATTCAGCCTTCTTAAAACAAAAGTACCCTTCTTGGTAGAAACAAGGCTTTCCTGAAGGGTTTTCAAAGTATGCATGTCTACTTTACCTGAAGTCTTATCATCCTGTGACTGCAGCAGCCTCCAGGAGAGATTAGTGAGCCTGTTTCCAGTGATTATTTCCTGTCTTAACAGAGATCCTTCAAAAACATTTACCTCAGCTCTTCATATCCAAAAGGAGCCACTCCACCCAAGAATTACTCAGGGCAGTGATAAA
Organism: Mohoua ochrocephala; assembly: GCA_013398855.1. NCBI lineage: Eukaryota > Metazoa > Chordata > Aves > Passeriformes > Acanthizidae > Mohoua > Mohoua ochrocephala. Next base: position 209,543 of record VZTA01020380.1, read on the forward strand.
GATCACACTGCCAGCCTGTTCCTGCTCCATGGATAAACAGGACTAGTCACCATGAAAGCCTGGCAGTGACGTCCTTCACAAATAAACAAGAGGCCGATGAAAAGCAGCAGCACAGAATGTGGCTAATGTGCTACAGTGCAGGAAAGACAGCGTGGAAGCGTGGACTAACACTGAGCATCATTTCCCTCTTCCAAATTATGAAAGATAAGCTAGCAGAAATCAGGAGGAGCATTTTCAGCTCAACTGAAGAAGGTTAGGTAGATCACTGTTTTTCTCCTAACCCTAATTTCCTTTTGAGATTTTAGAGATTTTCAGATCTAAACTGCTCTTTTCATATTAAACTGCTTTTTTCATATTAAGCACCATCAAAAAGATATTTTAAGTTATAAAGACTTCTCTTTTTAATCTATTCTTGTCTGATTCCACCATCAGCAGAATACTGAGACAGAATTAAGAGTGATTTTTTCCCATTTCTGAGTATCATCAAAGATGATGTTCACTACATTCAGGTATAAGCCAAATAAAACCAGAAACACACAAAAGGAAAGACATGCATGTATTCACATACCCGCCAGCGAGCTTCAAGAAATGGAAAAGAAGTAGATATATGCTACTAAGACACTGTTTCAACACAATGCAAGGGGGAAAAAAAGCATCCTTTGAGTAATATTTTTTTAGCTACTAACAACTTTACAGTTTGGGTATGTTTCTAAAAAAGTATTATCAAAAACAAACAAAAATCACTCCTCATCAGCAAGACAAGAAACATGCTACGTTGGCACTTCCTCCCCACGAGATGCATACACATTTACCAGCAGCAACTGAACAGCTCCGTCTCCAAAGGAGCAAAGTGTCTTTTATTGACTTCCTCCAAAATAATTCTCCTTATCCAGGGAAATTTTGACAGGACATGCACTACCATGGAGGAACTTCAAATCCCAAAGGGGTACTGTGCACCTCTTCCAAAGGCAACCAAATGCAATTAGTACCAAAAGCAGAATTTCAAACTCTGCTTATCAATCCACAGCTGTAGATAATTCAATTTGCACCAAACAACACTAAAATGCAAATGGTCCAAATGAGCTTAAACTCACCAAGTAATCAAAGCTATGCTACCTGTGCAAATTGTTTTATTCTATGCATTTTTGCACATCTGCAGTGATTTCTGACAAAGCTTCATTCAACGTTTTCTTCTAAATCACTCGTAACTATCTTGATTTGAACTAAGCTAGAAGTATATCCCCAGAAGCATATCCTAGAGCCCACCAAAACAATTTCTGAAAAGTGATTTCTCAGACCTAATTTTCTTTCCTCTTCTTTTTTT
>VZTA01020380.1:210901-258388 GCA_013398855.1 Mohoua ochrocephala
TACTTGAGCAAGTTTATAGGTATTAAACACATCAAACTGCAGTACATAGTCACACCATCCATTTTTCAGTCAGATACAGGGCCTTCCAAATCGTCATGTAAAAAGATGTCACTCAAACTTCATAACCCTTAAGCACACTAAAGGACACACAAAAATAATGTAAATTTGCTTCAGGTGGAAACTTAATTGTATTTTAGACCTGCATGATCCATCCCTTCTCTTAACAGTACCAGCAAAAGGCAGAGAGTTCTCATTTTACCTGCAGAGTTATATATGGCAAAAGCATGACTAAAACAGAAAGTACAAGTTCTTGCTCCTTTACAGCTTCAGTAACTACAGATCCATGACACATGGCAGCGTGTACAACAGCACTGACCAACCTGACCCGTCACCAAAAGACCAACACACATGCTCACCATCATAAGCCTTTTTGCAAGACTTTTTCCAAGAGCCAGGTCAAGCACATACAGGGCCTCCTAAATGCTGTGCTGAAGTATTTTAAGTAGCGAACACAGATTTAACATTTTCTTGTAAACGGTAACTGTAACCTCATGTATATAACTTACAAGTCTTTACAGACCTCCTCCAACTCTTAGAAACTTTGAATCAACATGTTTTCAAAGCCTATGTAGGCCTGGAAAAGCACTTGTTCAATTCTGCGAGAGCAGAACTTCTAGGAATAGCGCACGTGGTTCTTCTACTGCCCATGGTCCAACAAAGGGAAAACCAGCTCTCCTGTGGCTGGACAAGAGATTGAGTAAAAAACGTGCTAAATCCCAAACACTTCCACAAACAGATCTGGGAAAAGGGATTTACAGGGAGATCATGGACAAGGCAGGAACTGATCATGAGCAATGCATAGTACAGCACAGCCTCCCACTCACAGCCACACCTGAGAAAAATAAGAAGTCAACTGGCAGTAAGGTAATCTGAGCATGGGAGTCAGTATGCACTATACAGTAAAATAACATCCCCCACAGAGAGCCTCTGTCTGCAGGTCCTTGCATCCCCTTTGGTCACCTCTATCTGACCAGTCGGCCTCTTCCCTCCCACTGATCAGCATCTCTCCAAACCAACTGAGGACAAGATGAATTATTATCACTAGCAGACACAAAGGATCTCAGGAGCAGAAAGAAAAATCTCCTCTATAAACTTGATTTGAATATCACAAATAAAAACAAATAAATGTACCGCAGAATCTGTAGCCTTTACCCTCATCCACATGGATTTCCTCCACACTTACTGCTTGAGCATCGCATGCAGGCACAATGTCAGCTCTTTAAGCCTTGCCAGAAAACTGTGCAAAAATAATTGCATATGAATGTTTATTCCTGTGTGGAGGATGCAGGTCAGGGGGAGGAATCATAATACAGTTTTGACATAATTAAGTTACACAGCATCTGTAATCCACTGGAACACGCAAGTATCCATTTTACTTCACTCCAAATTATCATCTTGACAAAACCCACACATCACAACCCACATAACCAAGCTAGCCTCGAGCCCCAGGGTTTTTTTTAAAAGTCCCTTTTTATAGCTGAACATTCAAGCCTCTTTCAGAACCACAGCACCTGAGAGGCCTGCTCACAGACAGTTCTGTTTCTGTGCCACTTGTCAGCTTTGCTTATAAAAGCAAGTATCTAGACACACAGCAGGAAGGCTCAGCAGGAGAAATCTGCTGCTGCAACACAGCAGATCTCTCCACACAGAAATGGCTGCTTATTCGATCTGTCTCGCAACCCCTGCTTGAAAACGAGCAGTTTTTTCAACAGGGATGCCCTGGGGTTGATTACACTGTAGTGTCTGAAAAACAGTCCCATCCAGTCATCCAAGGGTGGTTTCCAGTCATGCTGTGAAGTCATGTGTAAGGCAGAGGGCACAGAAAATTAAAAGGCAAATCAAACAAATCCCTTTACAAAAAATCCTTTAAAAAACCCCATCTGTTGAGAGATTTGCTCTGTGTTGCCCTAACATGAGATACAGGCCTTCATGCATTTTTGGGTTTGTTTTAAAAAGCAGCTAGTAAAAAGAGAACCTTGCTAAAATTCCTGTAGGGTCCTGTAATATAATCTCAGTATGAGAAGAAACAAAAATGTGTCTGTTAAAATTAGAACCACTGTACTTAAACAGTTTCTTATTCATGTTACAGCAAATATCAAGTCATTATAGCAACTTACTTTTGTTGCTATTTCCTGATTGGTGTTTTTGAAACCTTTTCTTTACAAAAATTAAGATTTAGTCTTGCTTCTAGAAACTTGCATATGGTCTGTCATTCATGTTACAATGCCCAATCCAGGTATTTGTCCTCTTAAAAACTGCTTTAATAGATCAAAATGCAGTAAACATTTTTAGATAAGCATTTAGAAATTTGGTTCAGCACTTAGAAGGAATCCTTATCAAAAGGTAAGATGAGGAGAGTGATTTACAGTTAAAGGTCTGGAAGGATGTGATTCTTCTAACCATAGCACATGTGACTGTAGGGAGGGGTACCATCTGAAAACACCAATAGGAAAAAACCCCAAACATATGTTAAAAAAAGAAAAAAAACCACTAACAAAACTACCACCAAAACCAAGCTGCCTCCTACAGTCACTGCCTGACTGATCATAACCATTGTGGAAGAAGATATACAGGAAGACACTGTTGGAGAAGTGGGGCAGATACACGTACACGCCAGATCCTGTGCTTTTGTGCCAGTGTAAATGAGGAAGTAATGCAGTGTCAGCATGCAAGCTAACAGCTTCTATTTACAGTGGCCTGCACTGCTCCAAAGTAAACTTATCTATGCCTCTGGAAACAATAATGCTGCATTAGGTTTCTTATTCAACTTCAGCAACAGCCAAAAGCAATTCTCCTGGCCACGGAAATTTTATCATCCAGCCACAACTGGCATCATACTGCAAACCTCTCAAATTACTTTGTGCCTCAACTTTTTAGACCTTTGACTCTCTCAGGGAGTCAAATGCAAAACTTACTGCTTCAGTAACATGAATCAGATGCTTTTGTATATTTTCGTTTGCTCTCTTATGCTCACATGCCAGAAGATTCAAGTGATAGAAATCTGAAAAGAAAAAAAAACCTATAACATGCCATTTTTTAACTACAGAGGGTTTAATACAATGATGTTTAGAAGTACTTTAAAGTACTTTCTGATTTTATTAGAGGGTCCTAACAGCTAAATATTTTGTCAATAGGTGGCACCAGCACTAGTTAAAAAGTGTAAAGAACCCTGTCCTTACTGAGCAACAAGCCTTCCTCTCCAACCTTACTGGGCACCAATATTAACTGCATACTTTGGTATCACCAGATAAAACCGTAAAAAGGTCAGGTAACTGTAGCTCCTATGAGAAGTCATCAGTTTGAAACCTGGTCCTCAGGCTACTCATCCTTTAATAATAGGCACCTAATCTTTTTAGAGAAAATAAATATTTTTGGTCAGTTTTAGAGACTTAATTATGTCTCTTTAACCAATAGTAAAGGTCCACAATTCTGCTCAGGCATACTTATTGCTAGTTATGTGGTTGTACAACAATTATTTTCCTAAGCAAAGTATAAACAGTAGCTGAGCACTCTCTACTGCAGAGTTTTGGTCACCTCTGCTACACTTACTGCTCCCTCAGGTTTTTTGTTATTCCTTCTTCCATTGAAAACACTGCCTCAGGAAGCTCCCATAATTCAAACTGATGGAGGATGAGACTGCTCTTGTGTGGGACCCCACTTGAGTATTGCATTCAGTTCTGGGGACCTCAGCACAGGAAAGACATGGACCTGTTGGAGCAGGTCCAGAGGAGGGCCATGAAGATAATCAGAGGGATGGAACACCTATCCCAAGAAGAAAGGTTGAGAGAGCTGGGATTGTTCAGTGCGTAGAAGAGAAGGCTTTGGGGACACCCAATTGCAGCCCTTCCGTACTCAAAAGAGTCCCGTAATGAAGATGGGGACAGACTTTTTAGCAGGGCCTGTTGCAATAGGGCAAAGGGGCAAAGGTTTTAAACCAAAAGAGTGACAATTTGGATTAAATAAAAGGAGTAAGTCTTTCACAATGAGGGTGATGAAACACTGGAACAGGCTGCCCAGAGACGTGGTACATGCCCCATCCCTGGAAACATTCAAGGTCAGGTGGATGGGACTCTAAGCAATCTTGTCTAGTTGAAGATGTACCTGATCATAGCACAGGGGCTGGAGTAGATGATTTTTAAAGGTCCCTTCCAACCCAAACCACTATGATTCTATATCCACGTACATACTATCTACACTTGCTCTGTTCTTACAGTTTGAGAGTGGACATCAGGCTCAACAGAATGCTGGCCAGCCAGAATTCAGCTGCTCTTGTCGGACACCCAGGCACTAAAGAAGCGGTTACATGTTCAGGACCCAACTTTGCCTCAGGCAAAAGGAAACAGCTGTCAGTAAGACCATCTCTCGCCAGGCTGGAGTCAAGGCTAAGAGATGCCCATCACACAGAAGGCAAGAGCTCATTTACTAGCAGCAAAGGAGAGGCTGTTGTATACGTCCAACTGCCATGCTCACACAGCACTGCAGGTATGCACCACGAGCCAGGCGAAAAGATTAAAAAGAAAAAGATAGAATGAGATTGTGCAAACACACTTTCATTTTGCATAAAGCTTACATTTAGTTATGCACCATTAAATCCAGGGGTAGCATTACGCTGCAGCATCCAGAAAAGGAAACATCAAAACATGACACTAAGTAACGTGGTAGTTTGTTCTACGAGCTTTCAACAATCTTTATGTTGAGTTGTGCAGTGAGTTGTGCTGGGTTTTTCGTTGGCTTTGGTTTGTTTCAAGGAAGGTACCACATCTTTTTTCTCTAACCTTTTCTTTTTAAAATTCAGGAGCATATTAGATTCATTACCACATTAGGTAAAATGCCTCCATTTCCTTTAGGAAAAATAAGACACAAAGCAGTCTTCAGAACTAGATTTTACCCCTCTACAGTTTTGATAGCCCTCTTAAAAGTTTATTGTACATGCATAGAGCCTGTACATTTTTGGTAGATGAAAACCTGAGTGGAATAACTGAAATTATAAATCTGCCCTAAATTTGTGTGAACTATAAAAAGATTGCATTGCATGCCTCTGTTGGGCATACTGTTTCACATGTGTCAATGTCCTGGGGTGACTGTATGTCTGTCAACCTGTCTAGAAAAACTTCTGTGACTGGCACAGAAGTTTTGGTTGATAAACAGCTGAACTACCACAGTCAAGCAAAAAAAATCACCTTCTTCAGACAATGTGCATAACCACTGGCTATTTAATGAACAAAAAGGTTAGCTCCAATAGTCCCAAGGGCTAACAGAGCCAGCAGTGGTAATCAACCCTTAAATGATATACAAGGTTACCACAGGAATAAACCAAAAATAAAAGTCTATATCATAACACAAAACTTCAATGCACCAGCTAGTGAAATTTCTGTTAGATTTTTTTTTTTAGTACAAGTAGAAATCAAGAGCCCATAAAAATGCAGAATGAACTTTACCACGTACCACCAGCTCTATAATATTTTTGTATCTGTTCTGCAGTACCAGACACTTGTAGCTTCAGAGAAACATCTTCTGTTCAGGATTTAGAAAAGTAGATATTGAAACAGATAAACTCAAATGAGATAGAGGAAAATTAATTAATAAGTAATTAATTGTAGGAACCTAAACTGTATAAAATATTCCCCAAATCAATTATTGTCTCAAAAAGACCAATGGTAGCACAAATGGAAACACAGGCTTAGCAAGATTTGATTTTTCATAATGTTCTCAGAGTTAAATTCCCTGTTCTCATTTTATTACTTTATGAAACAGACTTTCCTTTCAATTACCTTTCATCTGAAAAATATTAATATCTATTTCTATAATGTACACTTGAATAAAAACCAATGCCTACTTTTCCTTTTATCTAGGTTTGATACAAGCAAGATAGCCTACTGGAATGCACATCTAGCTCTGTTTTAGAGTGTAAACGAAAAGCATTATCAGTGTTGACAGCCTTATACTTTCTGAAACTTGAGCATAGACCTCAAGCTCTTCAGGTTGCCCAAAATTTGCCCACCCCACAGCATGTTCATTTTCTGTTTCTGCATTTTTCATTACACTTGAATCACTTTTCAAAGTTTTCCTTTCTGATACAAGGAACTAGAAAAGGATTTTTTTTTTAACTTGAGAGATAGAGATTACATGAGAACCTAAAATCTTTTTGATTTATTTATAAACAAATTAACTTTACTATCTGTTGCCTTTCTATTATGCCTTGATCCAACTTAAGTATACCTGCCTAAGCAATGATTTGGTGTGTAATTTTGCCATTAAGATCATCTCCTGAAGATATGCCTCAGTTTTAACATATTTTGAGAACCATAAAAAGTAGTATATATAATAAATGTAAGTACAACTGTGATATGCACTGCTTTTAAAAAGGCAGACCTTGCCAAATCATTGCAGAAGGATTTAAGAGCACTCTTTATTACACCTCAAAAACATAATACAATGAAGAGTCAAAATAAAGTTTGACTGACAATTATGCTGTATCATTCCTTCTTCTGTGTTCCAAAAAGAGAACAGACAGACTTTGAAGAACAGATTGCATGAAAAAGAAAGCGGAAATATGATTCTCAGCATATGAATTTGTAATGTCAGTAATCCTAGTTGCAGCAAGTTCTGAAAACAAATGTATCCTAGATATGACCTTTCTCAGGATCCATCAGCTTAGATGAAGACAGGGCGGGGGATAATCATACCGTGCGAGCTTCTGGAAGATTCAGACAAATGAAACAGAACCGAAATACTAAAGGCATAGGATTCCTACAATCTGTCTAAAAAACCCCCACACACTGATTGCATATGTATGGCGGGAGTTCAAACAGCTTTTCAAAATGAAAACAACAGATGTGACTTAAAAATGGAATCTTACCTTTCTGCCTCTTCACTTGGGGAATATTGCTGATTGTGGTTGCCTGAACTATTTCCACTACAATTTGATACCTAATTTAAAAAACAGTAGGGAATAAGGGTGAAGAGAGGGAAGAGAAGAAAAAAAACACGGTATTAATTTTTTTACAATGTGTTCTTCATACAGCACACTTAAGAATTAATAAAAATCAAAATACTTCTACCTCCTCCTCACCTGGAAACAGATTAATTTCTCAGTATACCTGCAACCTAAGGAGCAGTGTGCACATGGAGTAGGGAAAACAGATTATCTTGAAACAAGAAGGAAACATCCAACTAACAATAACACTGCCCTCTTCTCTCAACGGATGGCACTGCATAGACAGGTAATGTTCAGAAAACACAACATAAAGTTACACTCTAAACATTAAATATAAGTTTTCTGTAGGAAACCAGGATGGTAGTTCAGTTTAAAAGAAAAGAGCTATCTGTAAGGTTCTTCCAGCTAATCCACTCAATACACATATGGAGCATATATAAATTCGGAGAAGAAAAAAATTACACTAAAATATGTAAAACATCAAAGTACTACACTCCAGGAGTAATGAAAACATGTTTATCACCTAAAACTATACTACACAATAGCAGACAGTTAATGCAGCTAGCAAACTGAATTTAAAGTAAAACTGATTTTGTAACTAACAAATACTGTGTACTCAGCAAAGAAAATGACTGTCAGTTAAATCTTTCATAAATGTCAAAGTTGTGGTCATAACACTCAAATTTCTCTCAATGCACTTACTTTGGTAGCTATTAATAATGGTAAGAAAGCAAGTATTCCAGTGAATTTGCTATCTATCAAGTTAACTCTTAAATGAAAGCTGAAGCCTCCTGGAAAGGCTGCTATTTCTGTGACTACTTACTCTCCATTTAAAAAAGAACATGTGATCCTTAAAACATATTTCCCTTCTTTCATGTAAACTTTTCTCACCAACATCACTCAATTCCCTCCATTTCTCTTGCCTCCTATAACTCTTTTAGGATTTTGATTGTCTCTGGCTCTTTGTATAGGTACAGTTTTACACACACAGCATACACTCACACTACACTTCCAGATTCTTTTTTTCTACAGGAAGTTCTTCAATTATCAAATTGAAACCTGAAAACCTGTAATTTTTTTAACACTACTTCCTTTTGCCATTACTGTAGTTTGATTGTTTCCATCCACCACCACAGTTTCTTGCCCAGTCCGTCAGAGGAAGAACAGACGCATAGTAAGGGTGGCGTTGGGGTGCGTAAGAACTCCCACAGTTAATTCCCCACTCAGACAAAGACTTCCCAAATTATTCAGGGCAGCTCACTTGGACTTTTGATGTCTTGGTTATGTAATCTGTAAATGTACTGCAATGACACTCATTCACCTCATTCAGGTGTTGTAGGCTAACTATGAAATAATGAATTTATCAAACAAGATACAGACAACCAACTGCACATGGAAGGTAGTTCCCACTTACCTTGCATCTTTTTTCCTTCCAGATCTACTCCCATTTGTTCACATTCCTGGTTTCACATGTTTTTTTTACCAATACTTAACACAGCATCTCTTTTTTTTCTATTCTTTGTATTATTTTAAGTATGGGAGATGCTCCAAGTTACATCCTCAAAAATACTATTTAGTTTGTTCCTCCTGAGCACTGGGCTCTCGCTGCAACTACTTCATGGGAGTGCTGTACAACACTGCACCACAGAAACACCCCCCTGACTACACTGCCAGACCATGACCCTTTTCTCCCTGAAACTCTGTTCCAAATATTCTAGCTGCTAGGTATTCTGTGGTGTTGGTGAGTAAACATCTAAGGACATTTTAAATGTGAGGTATTAATTTAACTTTGAAGAAGTGACTGTACTTGATAAACTGGACCCTTCATGGCCTCACATCCACATTACTTCCTTCTTCCCTATTCTCTGTTCTATTCACGCACTTCCCTCATTTTTTAAGTAAAAGATATAGAGCCAGTAGTAATGGCCTTTCTTACCATGAATTATATAGTGACTTTTTGCTGCTCTAATAATAAATATCAGAATAAATATAATGCTGATCCTGAGAGAAGAATAAAAACTATCTAGCTTATTTCCTTATCACTATTTGTTCTCAACTACATTTTTAACTCAGCATGTCTTCTATCTTTAGTCTTCTTTTGACAGAGGAAGTAAATGTTTCACATCTGATGTGAAAATTCATCTTTTCTTCCTTATTTGTAGCAGAATTCCAATTAATCCATGCTAACTTCAGTCTGAGGGGAAATGAAGGTGAAATTTCATGGTTTAACTTTTTCTTCTTGAAAGACATAGGGACAACATTCTTTGTGAAAACTTGATAACACGGGAATAAAAGTCTGCCTTCCCTTCATGACAAGCATCAAAGAAATGAAACATTATAAAGAGTGAGTTTGAAAGATGCTTGTAGATAACCTTACAATGGTCCCTTCTGTGAAAGTTTTGCTGGTTTTTCTCATCCCGTTCCCCCCCAAAAATTCAACTTTTCAGAAGGTAAAGGTATGATAGGAAAGCAAACAAAAAAACTCCACCAAAATAGCTCCTCAGAAATCAGCAAATTCCTTTTTATGAAAACATGAGCTCCCCCGATTTCCCTACAAAAATTAAAGGGGTATTTCCACAAAACCAATAGTGAAGTTCCAAGAAATTAAGTGACTAAACGTTAGAGGTCTGCTATAGATACTAACAAACTATGAACCCTAAAGTGTCTCCAAAATTAATAGTAAGTAGTTCCTGCATCATTTAAATGCATTCCAAAAATAAAATCCACAAAAGCAATGAAGAAAATCAACACAATATTTCTTCTTAAGGTAGTGCTTCTAAGCTGGGAGAGAAACAAGATTTAGAAAATCCTAGCACCATTATTATCCTTTCAGGGAGAGCTATTTGCACAGCAGAGAGCTTTACACTCGCTTACAAGGAGACCCACATAGCCTCTCTCTCTTTTCTGACTTCCTGGCTGAGAGCAACACACACCCTTCACCCACAGCTTTCCACTGAACCAGACAAGGGTTTTACCTGCCTTCCCCACCACAAATACCTGGCTATAATCACAATAAAGCCTAGCAAAACTCTGTTAATGAAATCAGTCTGGAAGGATGCCTTATCAGCCTTCCCTCCTGTACTGTCACGTGCACACATCAAGGAGCACCCAGGAGTCCATGCCTTCTTGACTGTGGTCAGTCAAGAGTCTGAGGAAATGTTTATCAGTTTCTCATGGCCTCTTGAATTGAGCAAGGTATTTTATCTTTATTTTATTAAATAGATAATAATCAATCTGCAAAGATAAGCATGACAGGAATGTTTAATAAAAAATAAGAGTTCCAAGTAACCGTAGTGCCTTAGGATAAATTTCCCTCAAAGCTAAGCCTACACCGAAAATTGCTACTGCTTGTATCTGTTCTTTACCAAGATTTTATGTGGCAACATTACGAGTAACAGGAGGAGGCTTAGGGTTCATGAATGCCATGCACTGGCTTAGAACAGACACTGAAAAATTATTTCCAAATAAAACCAAGAAAAGGAATTCTTAATGAGCATAATTACCCAGAATAGCATCTAACTGGGAAACTCTGTTTAAGTAAAACATGCCAGTAATTTATTTGTTGTAAGAGAACTGGAAGCATTTTCCCCACTCCCATCACTCCAACAGACTCTTACTGTGCTTCTCAGTGATAAGTGCACAACAGCTTATTTGTTTCTCCCTCTTTAACTCCTTCCTTATAGATTTGCCCTGTGGCTCACTGTTGTGAATTACAACTAAGTACCACCCCCTTTTTTTTTTAACAATCCATATTGGGACCACTGTTTGGTTTTGTTAATGCAAACCTGTGAACTTTCACTGGTTAATCATGAAAGCTTTGCCAAATAGACTACACGAATTTGAGATGACTACAGGTTGGCCCATCACTCTTTGGATGCTCCCACAGTGCTGGAGCACAAAGAGAACAGGAATGCCTTCTCTCACAGGAAATGCTCTTTAACCATCATCCCAGAGACTGGCTCTGTACAAACAGAGGATGGAAGAGCACTGCCTCCAAAATCAAATACTATTTCTCTTCAAAAAGAAGATACATTTTCTCAGATATTTTCCATTAAAATACTGATCAGCTCAGACTGATCAACATTTTGTACGGTGTAGAGGAACACATTTCAAGATGATGGCAGTTGGACTTCACAGACTAGAAAGGAAAAATGTAGGTGCAGCCAAAAGCACATTATTTCATAAAGCAAATCTGCTCTCTGGTATTAAAGAACGCAATTTAAAGTGACCCATCAGCTAAAGAGAGAACACACTGAGCATTAATGTGCTTGAACGACAACAACAACAACATAAGAGTTGGGCTTCTTTTGAAACAAACAGATCCATTAGTGTGATTATGCTAATAAATATGTCAATTAGGTTTTAGGCACAGTCTAATAGAGACTAATTTCTGCTCTCAGGAAAGGCACACTGTCCCAGAATAAAGAGCAAATTTTACAACAGATGAACATAAGTAGCCAAGCAACAGAATCATTTCACCATCACCTAAATGTATTTTCCTATCCCAAAAATGCAAGTGGTTTCAGAATCAAAGAGAAGAACAAGAGAAAGTATGATGTTATTTATGCAGCCCACATACTCCATCCTAGTAAGCCATCTCTTGGTCTGATCAGGCCAAGTCTAACAGAAGTTCAGGGTCACAAGAGATGACACAGAATTCACCAAATGTAATTGATACGCAGGTGTATTTCAGATGTTGCTGCGGCCATTTGAGAAGAGAAAAAGCTGGCCTGCAGCAGCAACAGAGGGGAGGTGGGAAGAGGAAAAACTACCAGTTCTGGCTGGTGGTAAGAGCTTAGGACAAACACTCCGGAAATGGTTTCAGGAGTCCTCCAAAGCTTTGCTCTGCTCAACAAAACCAACTCAAGGACATCTAGGGAGGATCTACAACAGTAGTACCTCTGCTCCCCACTTCCCAGTCAGTCGTTCCTTATCCTTTCACATAAATCAGAAATCAGAGGAGAAACAGCTCTAAAGATAAGGCAAGCTTAAACAACAGGTTCTTGGACAAGTAGGCTTGAGATGCAGGCAATATCTCATACTAAAATGAAAGATGTAAGGAAAAAGAGGTGAGACAGGGAATAGAATTAGTATGAATGTGAGCAGGTGCTATTTGCATTAGAAAACAGGAAGATCAAACTAACTCATGATATGTAGGAGCTCAGTGATGTTTTTTCTGTTTTTAACAAACTCTGTAGAGTTCATTAACATGGTCAGGAAGGATGCAATTGGGAAACACCTCTCTGCAACAGCCCAGGAAAACCTCTCATCCAGTGGTAAAATGTGCTGGAACTCAAATCTCTTCTTTCCATGCCAAAGAACCACGGCAAGCTGTTCTGAATGCTCAGTGTGTCCCTAGGGTCACTATGGTTCACAGTCACCAGACCACCATGGCCAGACACAGTTCATAAAGATAATGAGAAGACAACCATTCACACCAGTGGAAATTCAGCATATTTCATCTAACTCCACTGAGGCAAGTTGCAAAAAAGAGCCCAGTACGCCTTTCATACATTTCAAGCATTTATCCCTTTCAACAGTACAGTCATCTCCAGAACACTACTAAGCAGAATTTTTATGTATTTTCTGCCACTGAGCTAAAATGCTGATTACATTAGAGATCTAACAAATGTTGTAGCTTATCATCCTTACTATCTCTGCTTCATCAAACAAAAAGAAATCTAAAATTACATTTAAAAAGAAAAATCACCATTCAAATCTTAGTAATAGGCTGGAAAAGAAGCATGTTTAGTTTTAAATGAGCTACAGTGAAATATCAAATACCTCAGTTGTTTCAGGAACTCAACATCGGAGCTGCTGTTAATGAGCTTGATGAACTCCTCATAAGAAGGAGCATATGTGTAGTCTTTCTTCTGATGCTCATTCATCTGTTCTCTGTACTCCAGCTGGCTGAGTAGCATTCGGTTAATGTAATCTGGATCACTCAGCAGTTCCACCACTGGTTTCAGCACTGGAGAGGAAAAATATTTTAAAACAAAATCCTTATGTTGAAGAATAGCCGCTGTCTTGCAAATGAAAACTGCAGATAAAAGGCAAAAATAAATGTCCAAGTTTATAAAAATCAAAAAATCCAAAACCAGTCTTCTGGACTTTTAGTCCAGAAAGTCCAGTCAGTACATTTGAGATTGCATATACCTTCTTGATAAAACTGGTTATTCTATTACACAAATTGATGAACACTGACAAAGCTGAGCTCTATTGGGAAAATTCCTAGTGTTTTCATTCTTTATGCTGTGTGCTCTGAAGGCTATGACATTATGGCCAGTATAAATGAAAATTGAAAGCAACCTGAATTGCATAATGTACTTGGGACCTCATCATTTCTGAATTTGACAGTGACATAAAAAACATGTACTGTATTTATATCAAAGTGTGGCTGATAAAATAAAAAGCAAAATAGAAATCCCTCAATTTAAAACAACACTGGATAAATCAAAGTGTAAAATAATGAATCAAATATGGTATCATGATAGGATCCACAGATTTAAGGATGTGTTTATGCATCTGAATGAAATATAAAAGGCCAGAATTATTCATATCATCACTATAAATAATGCCAAGGAAAGTTGCAAAAGTATTCCTCTATGAAAAAATAGAGAATGCGAAAGGACAAATTGTGTTTTATCCTGAAATGTGATAAACAGCCTGGCATCAAGTCATGAGAGTTAAATAAGTATATGCTTGATTCTGTGAATATAGTGTCTTACTGGCTATCACAGAAATTAAATTTTAGAATGCAAAAGCAGAGCATCAAGACTTATTGATAATAAAGTTTGTAATTGCTAATAATGTACATGTACAAATGGTAAATCATCTCTGATCTTTGATCTACCTTTTGTTGCAAGTATTTCTGCAAGGACTATGCGCAAGCTGACAGACTGGACATCCTTTGAGGGTAGGAGACAATACACCAGAACTTGAGAACATTTTTGCAGGAATCTTACTTCTTCATCAGAGCTCCTCAAGCATGAGTGCAGCAAAAAAGGTCTCGGTGGATCTTCCTGCCTAGAGGGAGAAAAATAAAAAAAAGGAGAACTTACATACATCTTGTATCACAAGTCATCTATGCTCATCAGCTGCTGATTGATAAAATGCTGCAGCATGAGCACTGGGTGGGTGCTGTGCACCACTGAACACGCACAGCAACACGCTGCCGGGCGAGCAAGCCCATGATGCACACTGTGCTGTTTGCAGACTCCTCACAAACAAGTTTTTGGATGACAGCTCTAAAAGAATCAGGGAACAAATCTCCCCCACCTTGATTCTGTGCCCAATACTGTCTAGTTTATCTCCTTGCAGGTGCCAATGGTTTTCTGGACTTTTCAGAATGTTTGACACAACTCCTTAGTGCAGGTCACAGTTGTACCTTTTCTTTCTACAAAAACAGCTGTAGAAGCAGAGCCAAGGTACCCTAGCAGCTCTTTTATGGCCACATGCCTGATGTGCTCCAATCCATTTCAACAACAAGGTGACCAAACCAGTGGTTCCAGACAGACAGACACAGTGTCACCTGAGAGGCACCACAGCAATTTACAAAGGCAGCCAAGACTGGTCTTCAGTAGAAGGCTCTAAGGTGCTAAAAAGGCTTGTATCTGTCACGTCTCATATCAGTATCTCCTCCTATTTTCAATAACATCTGCTTTCTTCCCTGAGCTGGAGGCACTAGGTTGCTGTCCTAGTCAGCTGACTGCTGCTCACAGAGCTGCTCTAAGCCCATTGCCTCTGCATGTGGAAAAAGTGACTAAGAACTGTATACAGTCAAACCAAAAGTTTTCAGTTAAACATCACTATACGGCCAAAAGTGACAGGCAGTATTGTACAATAACCAATTTTTGCTACTCAGTTCAGGAGCATGAAAATATGTTGGGACAGTAACAATAACTCTGATTTTGTTCTAATAATACAATAATTTGTCTTAAGGTGACTAAAATTAGTTTTACAATTAATTTACAGAAAAACAAATGTAAAGATGACATTTGGGTTCGATTTGACTAACGCCTTTAACTCAATCACAAATCAAATGTTTTGTTTGCAAACATGGAGATCATGAAGGGTGTTTCAATTGTTATAGATAAGACAAATTTAAAAACAAGTCCCTTGGAACAACTTGGAAGTAAATACTCTTTTCTGAAGAGCAGTGGTTTATGAAGATGACGTGTAATCTTCATTATCAGCCAGTCCAGGTGGTACAGCTGACTGAGCTCAGGAAGCTGTTTATCTTGTTCGGGTAGGATCTTTTCTCAGTGGCAGCTGATTACATAGCTATTTTCCTTAGTGCATTTCTACTCCTCTTGCATACTCCAGACATATCCTGAAGCCTCCTCTACACTACATCAAACATTCCCGGTCATGTTCTCCCCTAAAGGCATTCATTATTTATCCAAACCCAGACATGTCCCAGGCATATTGCTGACAGACAGAAAGTCTGGGTCATTTACCTACACCCACCTCTCACCGAAGAAGTAAAGTCTTCCAGACAGGTTGGTCCACCCAAAGTCAGCCACTTAGAAACACAGGAAGCAGCACATGCAAAACGCTGGCAAACAGGATGACTCACAGCGAGCATAAAATCATTAAGGTTGAAAATGCCCTTTTAGACAATCAAGTCCAGCCATTAATGCAGCACTGCCAAGTCCACCACTAAACCATGTCCTTAAGTGCCACATTTACATGGATTTTTAACACTTCCAGGGACAGTAATTTCATCACCTCCCTGGACAGCCTGTTCCAATGCTTGACCATCCTTTCAGTGAATAAATTTTTCCTAACAATGTAAAACTTCCCTTGTCACAGCTTGAGGCCATTTCCTCTTATCCTGTTGCTTGTTACCTGGGAGAGGAGACAGACCCCCACCTGGCTACAACCTACTTTCAGGCAGTTGTAGAGAGCAATAAGGTCTCCCCCGAGCTTCCTCTTCTCCAGCCTAGACATCCTTAGCTCCCTCAGCCACCTGTCCTAAAGTTTGTCCTCCAGACCCTTCCCCAGCTTTGTTGCCCTCCTCTGGACATGCTCCAGCACTTCCATGTCTTTCTTGCAGTGAAGGGCCCAAAACTAAACCCAGGATTCAAGATGCAGCCTCACCAGTGCCAAGTACAGGAACTATCACTTGAAATGATTCCTGTGTACTAACAACAATGATACAGCGCTAGAACTAAAAGCAGATGGTGACTGATTTCTGGCCTGTGAACAAACCCCATCTTTTTTTGGACACCTTATTTCTGGGACATCTTGCATAGTGATTAGATCAAGATATACTTTCATAGCATGTGCAAAGCATAAAACAGAGCCATAATGCACATAAAATTTCACTGAACTGAGATGAGCCTTCTTCATCTTCTATATCTATCGACAGGTCTCCTGAGGAATGCCAGTCTGTTTGGGACTGCAAACACACTGGAGCATTAACTGTACCTATAGTATCACCCATGCAAGAGAAGCCTGTCTCCCTATTGTAAAAATTTATTCCCAGTCAAGAGCCAACGCACACAGCTTTGCTGAGCTGGACCTGTGCCAGGACACACAGTCAACAGATCGCAAATGGAAAATGGAACAGAATAAACAAGCACATAGGCAAATATTTGGTTCTTACCCTTCTAATTTGTCTAATGTGTTCCTGCCTACAGGAATGCAAGGGGGGAGCAGAGTTGCCTACTCTCCAGTTCACAGGCCGTTTAAGAAAAGCTTCATTTTTTCCTGGAGTTATCTCCATTACATAAGAAGATATGACTCTCTAGAACAGGTTTTCCTAGCCAAACTATATCTACATGTGATCTAAAAAGCAAAAGGGAAGATATTTATGAAAATAATAGAGAAACAAAGTCTTCAGGAAATTCGACTCTAAACAAGCCTTGCCTGTCAGTGCCAAACAGTTCTGTCAACAAATCCTGCAGTATTCATCACTGTTGGGCAAGAGAAATAAAAGGAAGACTGGAAGCAGGAGAGGAAGCTTGGGGGGGAAGCTTAACAGCTACAGAATAAATCAATATGACAGTGATAAAACAGACAAGACAAAACATACTGGTTTATATCCTCCTTTGCATGTATACAGGAAGCATTACACTTGTATTTGTCTCAATATTACCATTGACCAGCTTGCAGGGAAATACTGTGTGTCAACAAAAGGTCTGACCAGTAAACAGCAAACCTTTTAACCCAGGCTTCCCCTTCACTGATACACATAAAAAAAAGAGCAGCGAGCAATCATAGAAGTATTAACACCACTGCTCAGCTACCCAGCCATGTCTGTTTACTACCTTGGAGCAGGAGCTAAGATGTCCTGATCAGGCATATTCTTAAGGCTTGATATAAAACCTAGATCTTCAGCTCTGTGAGAATGTGGCACTGTCCATTCTGCAGAGACCAACAGGAAAAGCAGAAACTTAAGTGCAATCCACATACGTGTACACAAAGCAGAGTGCTGCTACGTCTCTCCAGTGTCAACAAAGATATTAAGCACTATTAAATAACCCAAATAGTAACATAGATATTATTTCTTTTCCTAATTCTGAATGTGCATTATTAGCACTATGTGGTTGGATTTTCCAAACAAACAGTCCCTTAGTAATCACAGAAAACTCTGAACTAAAACTGTGCGCAGATATTTTTAGACAGAGCTCTAAAAGCCCAGTCAATTAGCCATAAATTCTGAGCACAACTGTGTGCAGTGAACTAATATAAATGTGGCACTCTAGCAAATAGATCCAAAACAGGCATGATACAAACTCTGTAAACCAGGCTCAATTAATCTGCTTTAGACAATACTTGAATAATGGCAAGTGGCAACTAAATTCATTTGTGTCTTCTTGAACAATTAAGACCGAAGTAATAGAGACAATAGTGGTCTACCAAGATGCAGGTGACTTCAATGATTTAAAACAGTAGACAGAACATGTGCTCTATAGAGTATGCTTACAGGTCGTATCCATCTTCACTCCCCCATAAGCTACAAAGCCAGCCTTAACCCTTGCCCAAATTCCTTTTCTGTAATTTTATGAAAAGCCTGCTCTGAATTTTTAACACTATCCAATACTTTTATACAGTGTCAGAAAGCAAAGGGATTTCCTTCAGTTGCTCCTCAAAGCACTGGAAGATTAAGCAGCACAGTACAAACACAGCTCCAGAGATAGGGCCTGCCAAAGTGAATTCCTTTGTACCGGGTCTGTTCTAAGCTGTACTTTTCTTTGGGAACAAACTGACACCTACTGTAACTATCCTCTGCTCTGAGGCTGCTTTGTGCAATTACTGCCTGTGCATCCCACTGAATGTCATCAATGTGAAGACTTTACCCCTTACTGCTGTGAGCCTACAGTTCATCCATCACTTTTTATAAAGGAAAGCAGAAGACCAGATTTGCTGTGGTATTCCTGAAGAGAAGCAGTTAAAACATTACCAGGGTTATAGAAATATCGTTTCCTTCCCGTACTATAACTAAGCAACTCTGAGCCAGTATCAACACCTTTTTAACAACAATACTTCATCTCTCAGGAAAGCAGGACCAATGACCATTCCATTAGACTGGACTATCAGCTGGGCTTCCAGGTTTCCCAATACAGTGACCTCACGGAAATCTTTTCTTTTCCTGAGAATCTACTCTAGATATCCATATTTTTGACTAGGACTGTCTGGTACCTGTCTGTATCATAAAGACTCATTACAGTCAGGAGTAGTAAGACTTGGTATTTGTGGCGGGATGTATGCTCCTGACGCAAAGCGCCTTTGACAAACATAAGTCAGTTTGCTTTGAAATTAGGAAGTAAGCAAATTATACACACACACACACTCCCCTCTACACCCTAAAAAAAACCAAAAAAACCCCATCCCCGCCAAAAAACCAGCCAACCAACAAAAAGACAAAAAAAAACCCCACGAAAAAACAAAACCAAAAACAAACCCACAAGCAAAAAACTAAGGGGTCTGTAAAAAATTAACAACTCCTCTACAAGATAATACTTAAGGGACAGATAGATAGATAAACAGATAACAAAGTGTTCCCTTCAGCCTTGCTATTTCTTTATTTAGTCTTTCAAGAGACTGTCTTGCAGAGCTATGTTTAAGTCTCAATCAGTACAATTGTGAGCTGAAGTGCACATGCAACTCTAAATAAGTGGCATCAGTATATTCAACATTCACCATGCATTTTCACTAAACTAATTCTGTGAACTACCAGAACCACAGGCAGGCTGCATCTCTTCACCTATAGCACCCTTAGAGCTCTTAGCTTCTTGACAATGCAGCAAGGTAAAAACTGCTTGATCTATTTGAGTTTTCTAAGAAATAAAAGAAACAAAAATTTACACCTTTACAAGCCAGTATAACAAATATACCAGGAAAATGTATCTACTTCAAACAAACCAACCAACCAACCAACCAAAAACCCCAGAAAGTGCAACAAAAAGTACAAACAGTGGACAAAGCCAAACCCAAAACTTTCACAGCTGCCATTTTATCACGATAAATCAGCAGGTTTTATAAATCATTTCAACTAATGTTTACTGTGCATAAAACCTGTCATTTATACATGCCACAGTTACCTCTTTCAGAAAAAAAGCATTTGACATGTTGTATTAGTAACAGCGGTGAAGAACTTATGAATGGCTTACAAACTGTGGTATGACCACATCAGCACCAGGATGTCCTAATGCTTCTTATGGTGTCAAGGTAAAACTCAGTTATTAACAGGAAAGCCAAACTTCCCACACTGAAGCTTGAAAACAAATGGTGAGCTTTAGACCTGGTGCTATCCATGGGTTGACTTTAATAACATATTCATGTCTCGGCTTTTCATGACTATTTTGCTCTCAGCACTTTCATACAGCTGTTCCCATTGCAACAAATCTCTACAGCATCGTACTAATCCCCTTGATACACCTTTCCAGAGGCTGTGATAACCAGCTCTTGGTATTTCTGGTTTCTGGCAAATGGAATTATAAAAGAAAAACAAGACCTGTGGGAGGTGTTTAGTTGCTATTCAGACAACTTGGATGCATATACAGAATTAACCAAGTCAAATCTCAAGTGTTAAAACTCCCTTTGTATCAGTCTGCTCTTGATCAGTTTGTGGTGGCAGCACCTTTTCTTTTTACTATCTTATCACAATACACACTGTAATCACAAAAATTTGAAGTTATATATCCTATACATGCCAAGGTATTCACCTGGGCCAAGAAACTTATCTTCTCTCCTTACCCTGTCTGTAATACATAGAAAACAAAAGGAACATTATCAAAATATGTACGATGCAAACTTAATCCCCAAACTGCGTATCATAGTGATCACTCAAACAGCAATTTCCCCACAACATCTCCCCCCTGACACTTTCCAAGAGCATTGAGCTCTTAACTATAGGTTCTAGATCAGCATCAGTAGCAGCCTGCAGACCCCAAGCATTCACATTCCTAAGTCACAACTTATGCTGCAACTGTGGGCACAAACACACATAAAAACACTTCAGCATATCCCAGCAGATGTTGTGTCGCAGTCAACTTGCCAGAAGCAGCCTGCCATACCACATATTCACGTTTGCAGAAACCAATTCTTCCTCTGTCTTTGGGGTCAAAGGTGCCCCAGCTGTAGGTTAAAGACAGAGAATACTCAAAACCAAAAGATATATAGAGAAAAAAAATTAAAATACTATTAATAATTATAATAGAAATAAAATCGATGTCACTTGACCTCTTCTTGCTGGGGTTTGTTCAAAAGGCACTGCTTGTCAGGGGGTTCAAGACACAAGGATGAATTACCTTCAGATCGCACTTGCCTACTCTGCTAGTTTTGTCTGGGGCAATTTTCTTCCTAATGACTGGTATGGGGCTGTATTTTGGATTTTTGCTGAACACAGTATGATAATATAGAGATGGTTTTGTTACTGCTGAGCAGCGCTTGGACACCATCAAGACACTTTTCTGCTTCTTGAATCACCCCACTGCTGTGGTTGCACAAGGAGTTGGAAAAAGACATAGCTGAGACAGGTGACCCCAGCTGACCAAAGGGATGTGGCATCATGCTCAGTATATAAAGCTGGGGGAAGAAGGAGAAAGGGGACAGGTTTGGAGTGATGGTGTTTCTCTTCCCAAGTCACTGTTACACATGGATGGTGCTTCTCTTCCCAAGTCACTGTTATGTGTGATGGGGCCCTGCTCTCCTGGACATGGCTGAACACCTGCCTGCCCATGGAAAGTGGTGAATGAATTACTTGTTTTGCTCTGTGTGCAGCTTTTGCTTTCCCTATTAAACTGTCTTTATCTCAACCCATGAGTTTTCTCACTTTTAACCCACAAGTTCTTGCACTTACTTTTCCAGATGCGTCTCCAGAGCCTGCTGGTGGGGCAGTGAGTGAGCAGTTTGTGTGGGGCTGTTGCTGGCTGAGGTTAAGCCATGACACCTACTTATCTAATGCAGGCACATCTTATTTTGCCTATGCTGCACCCAGCAAAAAACAGGGTTTTATTTATTAAACATTAACAGTTCTGTAAATATTTAGGGCAGTTATTTTTAGCACACAATAAGGGCAAGGGAACTCCCTCTTCCTTTCAAGTGGACAGCTACATAGAAAGACACTTACTATTTGTCTGCACCTTGCTTAAGTCCTTCCGGTACTCACTGAGCATTCATCCAGAAGAATAGCTGCTTCTAGCTTTCAACAAACATATCATGCTACCAGAGGGAGGCTAAATTCCTGGGATAAGATTAATTCCAGCCCCCGGAAAGTACACTGCCACCACAGACAACGCTGCACCCACATACCAACATGACCATTTCCATCACTGTACACCACCTTACTCAGCTCACACTCCATCCTCGGTCACATAAAATGGCATTGCCAGTATCCAGCTTGCTTATATTCTGCTTAAAGTAACGAAGGAAAGACTCTTGAACAAGATATGAAGGAATGAAGGAGTAAAAGATGCTATGAAACATGAATGGCTGAATATTAACCTCTTTACCCTTGCAGGATGCACTTGGCTAATCCTGTTATAAATGCGTTCCTGATCCTGTACATGTGGGAAAAGAGCAGTGGCTTCTAAAAATAAATCCAGGTCTAACTCGTCCTTCAAATCTCAAATTCATAAACTACCTAATGCTGGACACAGAAAATTATCATATTCTATCTCTGTACACCAGCTCGTACTAGAAATTAAATGGTTCCCTATCTAAATTATTCGAAATGCCACAAATTTTCCCACTGAAAAGTGACAGTTTCCTTTGAAACCCCAACTGAACCTCAAAGTACACCCCAGTGACACATATAAGATGAAAAATTTGGGAGCTGTCTTGCCTACAGCTTGCATTGCTCTATGTCACTCCAGACAGTTCTGCCCATGGCTAGAAGTGTCTCTGCCCTTATTTCGCTCACTAGATGTGTGTGGCATGCACAGGAAAGACAGATGCTGTTAAAGAAAGCCAGGGGAGAGAATAAAGAAAGAGGAAACAGACCTAACACTACAAGGCTCCTTTCCCCCAGTGCCCTGTCTCCAACCGGCCAGCGTGGAAGTGGCCTCTCCTCTTGTCATATAATCATAGAATGGTTTGGGTTGGAAGAGGCCTAAAGATTATCTAGTTCCGACCCCATGCCATGGGCAGGGACACCTTCCACTAGACCAGGTTGCTTGAAGTCCCATCCAACCTGGCCTTGACCCACGCTTTGAAGGGAGACATGGTCTCCCAGCACTTTTCTTCATTTCTGGGCTCTGCTGGCTATTTACCTTGAGCTGTTTATTACTAAGTGGATTTTTGAGATGGCTAAAATAAACCAGAGGGAAAGCAGAAGCAAAGGAAAGGACTGTAGCACCCTTCCTCATTCTGGAGGGTCTCAGCCTATTTTCATCCCCTCAGACATCCTGGTTAATCATAGATTGAAGTTAGTCAGTAAAAGAAGAGAAATAAAGAAATTTGTGTGTCCAACACGCACCTGGGTCACAAAACACACAAACTTCACTCTAAAAAAACAAGACATCTGTCCTCCTGGGCACGGACGGCTCCTTTCTGCTACGTTAGTGGATTATCTATTATCATATAGGAAAACCAAGACGAAGTGGCTCAGGTGGCACCCCCTCCAGAGACAGTATTAGAGGTGTTTAAAACTTCATAAGCTGCTACACAATAGACAAAATGCTCTTTGCCGTCATGTTGCAGTATAAATCAGTGTCGGAAACGAGACAGAGTGCTCCAAGAGGTATCACAACAGGAAAGATACCTCACTCTAATTACAGCCTCTGTTGCACTATATTTATCATCCAAAACTAACTGGATTCATTATGAGACACAGAGGGAAATGTGACTGCCAATTTAATTTTATGACTGTCTTTAAAATGTTAACAGAAAGCAAAGCAAATCAAGAAGATCTGCGTTCCCTACCTTAGGAAGACGAATTTTTTATGTTTGAACTGTGGCAATTGCGATTCAACCCTGTAGACAGCTGAACGCCACACAGACTTTCACTCACTTCCTCACCCTCCCACAGTGGGATGAGGGAAAGAATCAGAAAAAATGGTAAAACTCCTGGCTTTGGAGTGACCTAATTACGGCCTTCAGGTACCTGAAGGGAGCCGACAAGAAAGGTGAAGAGAGACCCTTTACAAGAGCCTGTAGCGACAGGACAAGGGGCAATGGTTTCAAACTCAAAGAGAGTAGGTTTAGATTAGATATTAGGAAGAAACTCTTCCCAGTGAGGGTGGTGAGGCACTGGAACAGGTTTCCCAGACAAGTTGTGGATGCCTCATCCCTGGAACTATTCAAGGCCAGGTTGGACGGGGCATTGAGCAATCTGGTCTAATGAAAGGTGTCCCTGCCCCCAGCAGGGGTTTGGAACTAGATGACCTTTAAGGTCTCTTCCAACCCAAGCCATTCTACGACTTGAGACAAAGAGAGCTTAACAGAACAGAAAAGGCAGGGAAAACGATAATAATAATAGAATTAGAATATATAAAACAAGTGATGCACAATGCAAATACTCNCATCTCCCAGACAGCTTTTCTCCTAATTCATATACTGAACATGACACTATATGGTATGGAATATCCCGTTGGCCAGCTTGGGTCTGCTGTCCTGGCTATGTCACCGCCCAGCTTCTTGTGCTGCCCACCCCCTCAGCCTCCTCACTGGCAGGGCAGAATGAGAAGCTGAAGTCCTTGACTTAGCATAACACTTCTTAGGAACAGCTAGAAGAGCAGCGTTACCAACATTATTCTCAACCTAAATCCAAAATACAGCACCATACCAACTACTAGGATGAAAATTAACTCTATCCCAGTTGAAAACCAGGACAGCAATATAGAAAATAATTGAAGGCTTCCAAGTTATAAGTGACATATTTTAAGCTATAGACTGAGAATTAAGAAGTGTCAGCAGGTTCTAGCACAGTAAAATCCATAGCAGCAGGCAATTTGTACAAAACTCAAGTTGCTGTTAAAACTCCAAATTCTCTTAAATAGAAAACACTATCAGAATATTTGCTGTGCTTTCAGGTTTATTACATGCATGCTCACATCACTCAGCAGCACAAATTCCATTTGTAGCATATGAGCACAATGTCACCTTTCTGCTGACTTTGCAGTAGCCTGTACATAGCGTTTAAGCTGCCTCTCCATCTGCTAAGAAATGGTGAGCCCTGTGCAATTTCCATACAGCTCCCTGGACTTTTTCTGCAAGTTTAGATGAGCAGCACAAAGATATTCTAGTGCTTTAGAACTTGCGTCACGCAGCATCACGTTGCTGATCCATCACGCGCGTTAAAACCAGACCTTTCTCCTTGTGAATTCACAGCCTTGCAGTCTGCAAAAAACAGTCAAGGAGTCCAGCCCCAGCCTCTATAAATTGTTCAGTTAGAGCTGTTGGGTTGATTTGTTTGGGTTTTTTTCTAACCCACTATTACACTAATTCTTGATAGGACTTTTTTCATCCCCATGTTAATGCAGCCTGTCTTATCCAGAGCTAAGGTGCGTTTACTACTTCCAAGTGAAAAAGTTAACTGGAAAAAAACTAAGAGAATTTATTTTAGTTCTAAATAGCAGAAATAACAATCCAACAAAGACCAGATGAAGTGGTCATAATTCTCAGCAGATAAGAAACCTCATCAACAATCAGCATTAATAATATTTAATAATTCTGCAATTCTAGATTTTACATCCCCAGGTTCAAACACAAAAATATTTAGACTGAAAAAAAACCCCCCAAAAACAAACAACAACAAGAAAATTCAACTTCCTCATTCTTTAACTGTTCAAATGAAACTCTTTCCAAAAGCAAGCATTTTATTGTGATAAAGGACAAGTGCAAGCACGATACTTAAAAATTAAGGAGCACACTTAGGAGTTTTACCTGACCAAGAGATTTCTACCTCATTCCAGAGATAATAGAAAGTAATATCTAGAACCCACTGCAAGATCTACTGCAAAGTACATACACCTTAATTTCTTGTTTTCTTGAATGTAATCACCCTTTAGTGTATTTTCTCTTTATTTTTTCTATGCCGTAGCTTACATAAAAAATTACCTAGGATCTACCACAAATACATGAACCATATCTTCTAATCCAGAAGAGAAAGAAGTGTCAACAGTAACAGACTGGTCACTGACAGAACACAATTGTTCTTTTTTGTCTGAAGGGGCGTCAAAAACACATGGATCTAACTGTAGGCAAAACAACTTCACAGAATAAAATGTGCAGTCTAAATCTGAATGACCAACGCATATTCCAATTAGAATAACCAAAATGCAGGTAAATGCAGATATAAGACCAAATTCTGGGAACAATTAGACAAATTGTGCATTCAAATGTGGGAACTGCATAGGCTACGAGATCCCATTTGCAATTACAGTTTGGGTGGAACTCTAGTGTTCAGTGGAAAGCTGGCTTTTTCAAGTGGACAAAGAGATCCTTGCCAAAGAGGAAATTCATGAAATTAGCAAGATAACTCAAGCAGAGAAAGAAAATACAGCCAACAATTTTTCCAGTAGAAAAATCTTGTTACTGCAAGACAGGCCACCGACAGAAATCACAAGGCTTTGCCTCCCAGGGCTAGAAGAAATGGAAAACTCAATGGAATTAATCCTGGTGCTATTCTGGGAAAGGTGCAAATAACCATCCTTCTTGTCTGTTGACCGCACTGACAGTGGCCCTTCTTTCCCTTGCACGTTCACACTACTTTGCAGGAACTGCTCACACAGCCCACCTCCTACAGCGAACAAAAGATTCATGGATTAAACGGAAACAGCAGCGAATCCAAACTCTCAGAAAACAGAGTCCAAGTGTTTCCTTACAGGAGTCCTGAAGCCTGCTTGATCTCTAAAACTGGTAATAAGCTTGAACTATTTTATCAGTTTCCTACAAAAGCGTACAAAGTCTTCATCACTTTGATTTAGCACATCTGTAAATAAAGAGAGAAGCAGAAAATTCCAACGAAATGCAGGGGTTTTTTTACCTGGCATTGGCTCCTTTAAGGTCACAGAAGTGCGAGAGTAAAGCTTTCACTACATCATTGCAGACAACTTTAACTACATCAATGTGACTCAGCCTCTGTCGCAGCTGCTTGGCAATCTCCCAAAAGTCTTCAGATAGCAGCTGGTACAGCTGCCCCTCATCTCTGCTGAGTTGCCCATACCACGACAGGATGTAATCTCTATAGCTGTAGTCAAATACTGAAAAGAGAAACAAAACAATAAATAGCAAAAACTGCAAATGGACAAGGCACACCAAGACAGGTAAAATGTAATCCTCCACCCTTCTCAAAAACTGTATGGGTGATTGGCAAGAAGTAGACGTGAAACCTAAGAAAGCAAGGTTGGCAAAGTTACAGCAATCTGCACCTAACGGGTTACTGCAGGTCACTTTGCAAAGCAAAGCCTTTAAGTGGATTTGCTCAGACAGTCAGGTTACCAGCTACACAGAAACCACAGACTAATACCTGTCTCTCAGCACTGGCTTTGGTTATATGAACTATCATATAATCTGACTGTGTCTAAAACGTTGCAGACTGAAGCCAGCCTTCTTGACATAGGAACTGAACAGTCTCCATTCCAAAGTCATGGCTAAAAGGAGAGGTGGTTAAGATTTTTGGATTTCCAAAGACATATACAACACTGAACACCACCACAGAAAGTACATTATAGGATCAGAAGAGCTAAGAGAGAACAAGTGGATTAGCAAGACCACATGAACTTCAAAAATGACAAAGCATTCCAAACCACACAGACAGGCAACAACCAATATTACTGCAATTGCAAATTCCATGGCAACACTGTCTTCTACCATTCTGACTTTTCTTTTTGACATTTGTGTGTCACCAGTTTTCACACCAGCAAATGTCCCTGGAAGTCTAAGTGGGAGCACGAGGTGTTCAGGAAGAACACGTGAACTATTTAACAGTTGCAACAAGATGGGGGAAGAGCTGGGGTTGTAGGAGTCAATTTGCATCTACCAGAGGGATAACAAAAAGGGGGGAATAAAGTCATGTGCCTGGCAATTTGAGCAGCTTCTTTACTAAACACCCTGGTTTCAAACTTTCAGATCAAAAGTCCATCTCACTTGTCAGCGTAAGCCCATGGTGCAAAGTAACCATAAGACTCCACTATTTCTTACCTTCCACTTTGAAAGGAGTTGTTTGCTTGGCAGTTTAGTAAATTATGAAAATCTCCCTGGCACTGGCAACAGTGAACTAATAACATATTAATAGGACAACATCTTAAATTAAATATTTTCACTTGCCTTTTCAGGCAAAACTAGCAAACCTCAACCAACATCACCTTGATAAAAACATTTCCAGAGAAATGGCTAAAATTGATAAAAGTTTCTAGTCAAATGCTTCACAAACTAGCTTCCTCAAGTTTATAAGGAAAGAAACTGAGTCACTTCAATGAACATGCTGAAATGTACAGTTAAGAGCCTTTTGCTAAGTCATTTCAAGACTTTTTAATTAATAATTCAGAAAAAAAAAATCACAATTCAGCAAACAAATACGTAACAGGTTGGAAGTTTGGGGGTTTTTTCTAATCCAGGAGAGAAAAAAGTTTGCAGAGCCATATAGCAGGATAGGAACTTCCAAAATACTTTTCTAAAATAGATGAAGTATTTCACTGAAAACTCTCACCCACAAATACTACAGTGATAAAAATAGTTACAAAAAGTAGTGGTCTTCTGATAAGAAAGCAGAGGAATAGTCTCTTGATACACCAAAGAACACTGGGAATAGCATTTTAAAATTTGAAGTTTTATTACTCATCTCAAGTCTTCCATCAATACACATTTTAAGCATCTTTTTTTCCACAGCTGTCCCCATGACCTTCTGCAGCCAACTTTTTCTTACAGCTTAGTTACTTTCTCCTGTTGCAAGATCTGAAACACTGTGGAAAGCTGATCACAGCACAGATTCTTCCTTTTCATCTAATCCATAAGAGACCAATAGTTTCTCAAGGGCACTTGCAACACACTGCGTTGTGGTATTTTTTAATCAGCATCACTGGCAAATAGTGACTTTTTCAGATTTTCGTACAGCCACCCTCTCTGTCCTTTGCAAGGGTGCAAAGTAGCTATTTTTCCAGCATCTTTTGCCCAAGAAGACAAGCCATGGTATGGAGTGGTGGCTCCTACAGAAGTCTGTTCAACAGAACTCTACAAAGCAAGAGCTCAAGAGCAGAACTTGTATCCCGATCCCTTAAGGATATATTCTCTTTCAGAGTATTCCTAATGACTGTTAATTTATAACAATTTTTAAGCAATTCCACTCCAAAATGAGCTTAGTTTCCAGCATGCTAAATAATACATTCTTTTGGATTCCTTTTAGCCACTCATGAATTCTGTCACATTCAATGCGAAAGAACCACAAAATCTATTGGCAATATCAAACTAGAGACAAAAGATCATCAATCATCACCAAAAATCAACCATGCAACTATGAAATATTTCACTCGTGTTTAACTCTGCCAGTTACATACTTTCAACACCTTAAAAGGATTACACAGCTTTAAACCATATTTTCCTGCACCTGTGTTTTGTAACTCTCTTACTTTACATGCCTTCTGTAGTTTCCTTGTCATTTCTTAACCTTGTTGCTCTTCATGCATCACAGCAGTGCCGTTCTCTATAAAATTCGGGGTTCTTTAGAGCCCAGGATGTATCTCCAAGTGAGCAGTGAGACAGCTTTTAAACAAATAAGTAAAATTTTAAAAGGACACCAGCCACAGACACTAACAGTAGCCAGTTTAAGACTGGGTAAGACACTGCCTTGTGTCATCCTGGCCATGGTGCACAGCTGCTACTTTAGTTTCATGTCCATTGATGCAGCTGGTGCCTTTTCAACACTCTAAAGAAATACAGAAAACAAATGTAACAATTTTATAGAGAGTAGCTTGCTCCCTTCAGAGGAGAAATCTGCTCATGCATCTATTCTCATTATTTTTATACTACATGTTCTCTAAAACACTGAAAACAACAGTCAGAAGACAAGGAAGGAATAAAAAAAGAAGCAGAACACATTCAGGACAGAACCTTACTACCACTAACTCATCCACTACAAACATAAAACAAATTTCTTCTGATCAAATCAAATGCAGTGACCACAATGAGTCTGGTGCAAAACTGTGGAAACCTCTACTGGGTTTTCTAAATTAGTTCAGAAGATCCAAGTCCTAATTTACTACAATGTGATTAAATGACATTCCCATGTGAAATTGAAGTTGAGCCTGTTAAACTACTCTTTTTAAATACTGTAAACTAGAAGAGTGTTGTGAGTAGAGAGCCAGAAGCTTGTGTGGAGGTTTAGTGAGGGCACCCCTCTAGACCCTTCCTTTGTTCCTACTCCTACACATGTCCTACAGTCACTGCTATCCCTTTTTCCACATTCATTCATTCAGAGGTTCGGCGGCACCACCAGGGTCTGCGGGTCAGACTGGCTTCAAAGCTGCAATTTGCAGAGCTTCACACCAGACAGTTCTCATATTGCTAAGATTCATTACTCAACTTTATTAAAAATAACAAAAATATGAAGAACAAGGATAAATGCCTACTCTTTTTCTCAAAACAATATTAAAAAACAGAGCATAAATATTCTATGCAAATGCAGACACAGACTTCCAAGTTTCAACAAGAAGTAACTCCTTTCTTAAAAGCACTGGAGAAGCCAGAACCACTACATTAATTTATAGTCAAATCCAAAACTCTCCTGTGACTGTATGAACAAAGGAAGAAAAGGTATAGCTACAACACCGCCTTGAGTTATTCTAGAGCAGCAAGCATTGCAATCTGTAAAACAGAAATACAAGGCTAATAGGAATTGTGTTGGGATCCTGCGTGAGGAAACCACCGTCAAAAAGCCAAGAATCCTTACCACAATTCTGTGCTACTACAACACTAGATCTAACATGCATGATGGGGTTATAATAAGCTATACTTTTATAAAAATACTTTCAATAAAAATTTAACAGAAAAAAGATGACAGACTATACCACAGCTGAGTACCTCTCAAAGTACTGTTACAGAAGTAAATGCTAAATGCTTACTTGCTTCTTACAGCCACTACTACCTTTTCCCCCTGCCAAAAGCCAACTCAGACAAAAAAAAACCCGAAAAACAGTAACAACAAAAACCTGAATGAAAATTTTAAACCCCTACATTAGAGGTGGGTTTACAATTACTAATAAAATTACTAATAAGTACTCTGAATATTCAGTTTTATAATTTCCAAGACATTAACACTTAAATTAAAAGACATGAAGGTCATTATTCACTTATCGTATTCTAGATTTCATTATGTTTTAGCAATACAAGTTAAGAGGATGAGGTTTTATGCTTAATATTATCTTTACAGAAGTTTTTTGTGTAAAAGGCTGACAAAATGATGTCTAAATGCCAACATTTCAGTGACTGTGAACTAGCAATGGTGGTTTAAAGATTTCAATACTCTTCTAAAGTTTGTGTTTGGAAAACCATTAGCATTTCTTGGTTTATTTTTTTTTTAATTTTAATTCAAATTCTAAGAAACTGCCAGGTTTAGCAGGCTAGATGCTATCATTGTGCATGGATGGATGGGCCCTGTGTGAAAGGAATTCCTGACAGTCTCCCAATTCTACAATCTTTGGTTCATTTTTATTAAAATTTTCCTGGCATTTGTGTCTTTACTGGTTCTTTATGCATAAAAAAATTATGAAAATATATAAACAATAGAGAAAAAAAGGTGTTAAAAATATCTAGGAAATGTAGTAAAATAAAAAAAACAGACAAATTTATGTTCAAATAATTTTCCACATGCACCTTTTGCCAAGAGCTCTTAGCTTCAAGTGTTTGAATCCCAATAGCAGAGAGAACATAAATTCAAATTGGTTTACTGATACTGTGGACCAAAAAAAATTTTTTTTGAAAGCTGTTTTCTAAACAAACAACCAACCCCTCCAAAAAAAACCAAAAAAAAAACCAACAAAAAACCCCAAGCCCAGCTTTTCAAATAGAAAGCAGCAGGAGTTTTTTTCTAAATGTCAGCATGTACATTTTAAATTGGGAAATGAGACAGAGTTTTTCCTAATCTTTCTGCAAAGGCAAGTACAACCTTACATCCCTAACAGATCCTAAGGGATCAACACAGACAGGCAAGATCTGATCCACAGAAAGAATCTAATTAAATTCCCAAAATATTTCCAACAAGATCACCTCAAGGCAGGGTTGAAGGAAGATAACCCACTATGAAAGAAGAGATGGCTCTCTGGCATGAAATATTTCAAGATCTAAGAAACAGGAGAATTTTCACAGCAGAACAATTTCACCAGTAGAGTTCTGCTGGGATTTGAGCTATGGCCTGTACTATTTTACTTACTCATAAATGACCCAGTAAAGCAGCTAAGTGATATGAAGACCATTCTTCTTGGCACTACTAAAACTGTAGAGACAAAGACTGACTGCGAAGAATAACAAAAAGACCACAGGATTTGGAGCAATAAAAATGGAAAATTAAATTCTGTTCCTGGGAGGCCAGCTACCCCCACAGCCGATCAATCTACTGACAGCTGCAGCCTCAGCCCAAGGAGGACACACTGTGCAAAGCAGCACGAGTGTGACTGGGCACAGCCTCTCTCAGGAGACCTCTTACCACACTACTGTGTGTGGATGGAATTCAGACAAGCAACAGGTAGCACTAAAGGGTATTTGTAGGAGTGGCTTATCTTTTCTTTGTGTAAGAAAAATGAAGGTCAAACAAAAAATCAAATCAATCTACCAAGAGAAAGCATGAAAAGTACTGAAAAAAACATATTTCAGTGTTAGTTACTCAAGTACTACCAGCTGAAAAGGAGACTCAGGGTTGACAACTAAAGGCCTTTTCTTTCTGCCACATTTAACAAGGAAAATCTCTTCATAACCTTATACCTGTTCTGATTTTGAGCACTCAGATTTCATAGAACACAACACACTGTAGCAGGGCTAATTCACAGCTTTCCCCCACCTTGTATCTACAGCTAAGGCAAGTATGCTATAATTAATAATGAAGCAGCACTCTAAAGCACCAACCTGTTACACGACTCTGTTCCTAATGGAAAATAGCAAAGACATTTAGGGCAGAGCTGTAAACCAACATATACAGAGGTTCCTTCTTGGTGGTGTTTAGTGTGAGGCACACTGTATGAGGACGATTCCCAACAATTTTATTACATGGATTGTAGCAAAATAAAAATCTATATAAGACACAGGCAACCATTATCAGCCAGAGACCATCACAGGAGAACTACTTAAACATCTAACAGTTATTGAAATAAGACTGATGTTTGATACAGAAACATGCCTGATTCCCTCAGTTAAACCAAGGATATGACTGCTATCTATCCTTCCAACTACATTAATAGACTATGATGAGAACATCAGGAAAAATGCAGTAAAGCGAGTGGCAGCTTGAAGTGACACAGAACCTCAGGTGAGCCACACTGAACTCAGAGAGAAAAGTCCACACAGACTGGCTATAACGCCAGCAAAAGCATGGCATGACCAACAGTCAACAGGCACTTCTGGAGTGGTGCCAGGTAGTTAGCAACTAACAGTAAACCCCAGGCAAACTTCATTACACAATGATGAAAAACAGCTGAAGAAATCAATCAACCAAAGGACTGTCTCTTCACACCCAGCAAAAGCATTTCTGAAATCAGATTACACTGGTTTTCACAAAAATGTAATCCATGCATCTCTAAGGTAATGTAAAGATAAGTAAAAACTGTAAAAAAACCCCCAAAAACCAAACAACCAAAAAAAAAAAAAACCACAAAAACCCCCACACCCCAAAACTCTGTTGACTGTGATAATCTGACAACACCTACCCTTAAACCTCAAGAGGCACTATGAGTCCGAACTGGTCCCCAAGACCAAAACCTCATGACAACTGAATGTCTCCTAGCTAAATGGATAAGGCTTTCGAAAGCATTTTGTTGAGTAGCACGTTACATCTAGACAGCAAAACCTTGTCAGAAGTTCCTGGGATTTATAAATGCTTTAATCCTAATCAGTGCAAGACTGGAAACAGAAATACAGATGGCATTTTTTATATCACTAGTAAAAAAGTTTTATTGAACCACAAACTTGTGAAAAAAAAAAAACCTAACAAAAACATTCAGATCAAGACAACTACAAATTCCAGAACTGTCACAGGCAAGAAGTCCTGTCTATTTTCATAGAGACTGATCATTTTGTGCTAATAAAAAATAAACTATTGCTTTTGAGATTGCATTCAGTATTTCAAACTTGTTGCATTCAGTATCTCAAGATGACTTAGTCACCTTTCAAACCCAAAACACTTTGTATGGTAGAGCAAAAAGTACAGTCTCATCTTTATCAAACTGCAAAGCAGAGAAGTCTGCTTCATCACTTAGGCTTGGAAGAAATAAAACGAAATCTGACAAGTTTGCTCTCCAAAATTCAGCGTGAGAATGGAGGGTAAAAGCTACTCCGAAAAAAAAAAGAGCTGAAAGGCATGTGAGCTGTCACAGCATAAGGCATGTAACTCTGAAAAATGAATCATTTAAGTATTAGTAACTTTCAGTTTTACTGAGTAGGGATGGCCTCATGCATCCAGCTGAATGATCTGTGGGATAAACACCTTAAATGAAGACAGCTCCCATATTTTTACAGAAACAAGTTACTCCTACATGCAAGCAACAGGAGGGAAGTGTAACACAACTATCTTTCCCTCGACATTCCACAATACCCGTTTTCTGTCCCCAGATAATCACAGAATTTGAGGTAATGGGGTTATGTCAAAGCTTTTCAAATTCCACGGCAGGTTATCCAAAATGTAAAATACACATATGAGACAACACAGCAAAGAGCTTTTTTGTGCTTATTTCTACATGTAATGTTTAGACTCTACTATCCTTTTCACATCATCAAGAATCCCCTAATCTGACTGATTCCAGATGAAAATGCTTCCTAAGAATAAATTATGATTACGATGTAATTAGTAATTAGTTGTAATTAGTAATGTTATAATTAGTAAATGTTGTAATTAGTTCACCTTCAGAAAAGATGACATAGGTAGGTAAAGTGTTCTAATTTTATATTTTTGCTACATATCCCGCTAATAGCTATTCATAAAAATAACTTTAAAAACATAACACATACCAAGATGTCATAAGACAACCAACCTGTTTAAAGCAATGATAATTTTCATAGATACTCTCCATTTACAAAAAAGATAGGAAAAAGTGATGCAAAGAAATCTTACAGGAAAAAGTATTCAAAATTAGATAAAATATTGACAAAAGGCTGATAGACCGTATCAGCCGGAAACACAAACGTTGATTTTAGATTCCGTTTTAATGGCAAGAAATTGCACTACCTGGGAAGACTGTATGCAAGAGTCTACAGGATTTCTCAATTCAGGAAAACCCAGTCAAGAATATTTTAAGTGATACCCCTTTGCTTTGTGCACAAGTATTAAGGACTGTATTTCAATGTATTTCTGTAAAAGAACAGCCACTAAAATGACTAGATATCAGTTGCATTGCAAAAAACGACATCGCATTATTTACTACAATGGATTTTTGGAGAAGACTAAGACCTTGCCATTTTAAATCATGGAAGAAACCAGGGACATAATGTAAAGTCTTGGAATATTGTGCAGTTATAGTTTGCTAAAAAGGACAAGAGATATTCAGACTCTAATGCACCTGAAACTCACCTTCTTTCAGTGCTTTATCCATATTGTGAGAAATAACCACTCTCCTTGACTGGATTGAATCATGAGAGCTTCCAGACCAATTACTCTGAAATTCAAAGAGAACATACATCATAAGAGGAAGGAATAAACCAAAAGTTACAGAAGGAATAACTGGAATTCAAGGCAACAGTACTGTATCATTTGGTCTTTATACAAATATTGTCACCCCCTATGGTTAAAACAGGACTGTCAATAGCCTGTGAGGTTATTATACATTGTTCACTAAGCACATATTAACACTTGTGTATTGTACACCGTACAGCTCGCAAAATGATCTTAGGTTTTTTTTGGTAGAAGGGAGCTGTATTTATTTGCAAGTCAATGCACTGAGAACAGGACATGCATGTAACAAAACAACTGGAACCCTTTTAAGCAGTATTTTCACAGCAAATAAAATATTTTTATAGCCTACTGTGACAATGGACTTAATTTAGCCTCATAAACTACTTTTATAACAAAAGAGAAGCCTTTAGATCTCCTACAGTAATTTTGGTTCACACTCTCTTGGGCTTCTTTCTTCAAAGATACTTCTGGCCCTCTGCATTTTAAGCTGCTGTCCTATACAAATATTTGTCTATATTGGAGTATTCACTCCCACAGTGTCCAAACAGGTGGGCGGCTGGAGAAACATTTTTCAGGGTACAGACAAAGAGCAGTGACTAATGATGTATTTATATAGAAAGGACTATAATTCATAACAGAAATACAAACTGTCCCCACTGTCAAGCAGCTTGGAGCTCACTCTCCTTAGCAAGGAGAGAGCACTTCAGACACATCCCCAGCCCTCCAACATTCACCACGCAGAGAATAAGAAAGCAGTATAAACTTCAAGTAAAAACGCTGTTTAATGTTCTTAAAAGTAATACACTGTTATTTCAGTCAATTTCCAGGCTAATACTCTGTATTTTGGTTTAATATTTTTCTTCTACTTCAGATACATGCATGTAGAGTCTAACAAAGTCCATTTAATAGGACGCAGATAAGGGAGTCTAAGCACTACTTTTAACAACAAAATAAAGCTTTTCAGGCTTGCTCACACCTAGAACACAGCAACGTGACAGGTACTATCCATGCCTTGAGTGCCCTCCTGCCCACAGCTGATTTGTTCCACCTTTTGAGGGAGTGCAGCAACACTCCCTAGACTTCTTCCAGTCGCTCTTCTGAGACCATTCTAATCCGTGGTCTTTCAGCTGATTTCTTCCCTCCTTGACAACACTATCAGTGGCAGGAGCAGCAAGACCTCAGCACATCTGCCTCCATTTGCAGTCCCCCCTCACTATCAAGACTATAGTCAATGAGGTGTAAGAAAAGAATATTTAGTGAACCGCTATAGATTTCCAAGCCCATTTTGACCTGAACACTGGCAAAAGCTTCAGCCATACCCAGCTAAACAGCAGGAGAAAGTATTTTTGCTCTTTGTAAGGACACCTAGCAGTATTTGTAAGGCTCCAATACATCATCTCTGGCTGCTAATGTTATCACGCTTCCTCAACATAAAGCTGTGTGAATGACAGTCACGCAATTACTTCAGGATTTTTCTGCTTTATTTGCAGCAGGGAACTGCATGATTTAAAAATTTAAAAAGAGAGGAGATGGACTCATAGAGACGTTAAACACCCCAAGTACCTCAGGGGAAGGGATTCAGAAAGCCCAATTAAACAAACTCGCTCAGGTCTTTCTGTGAAGAAAGAGCTCCTAAACATGAGCCCACAATTCTGGCTGAAGCTCTGTGCTCAACACACTCCATTTTCTTTAACACGCATGCCAGCCTGGGTATCCTACAAGGCTAATCCTTCTGCTAAACTGAGTCATACCTGCATGGAGGTCAGTGACCTCAAGATAACTGAGGCATCAACAGTTGCATCCCATACACTGCAGGAAGCATTTTTTATGGCCTAAAGCATCAGTAAGCGCTCCAATGCAGTGCTCACCAAATAACTCCTTTCAAAAGTAGTTTAAACACAAGCTTAAAAAAAAAAAAAAAAAAAAAAAAAAAAAAAACTTCAAAGGGAGATTTGTGTTAAAAAAAAAGAATAAAAAAAAAAAAAAAAAAAAAGAAAAAAGCAACCTTCAGAGGAGATCTATGGTTGCAAGAAGGTAAGTAGCTTGCTCCACATCACCACATTATGATCCAATTTACGCAATTCCACAAAGCAGGAACCGATCATTTTATGCTCCAAACTTGAACACTCATTTTAAGAACAAGGCAAACTTGTTTTGCCTCAGCAAAATGCTGCCTCTTGAATACCAGACACAAACTCACATGTCAGCTTGCAAGAACACATTCCATTGAGAGTATCCTTTACAGTTGGTACATTTGACTTCTAAAAGGCACTATCTATTAATGTAAAAAAAAAATAGTTGTTCAAATAGTGATCAAAAAGAATGAAAAAGGCAAAAAGTGAATACCACCACTAGAAATAGTGATTTTGCTGCTGCATGAATGTAATTACTGAAGGGCAGAGGAAGATGCACAGTGTATTGGACTTTGAGAACTTTTCCATACTCACCCAGATATTGCATAAAATCATGAACTGTGGGAGAGAAAAGCAAAGAGCAAAAGAAACCACCTTAGTTTAAAACGTGGTTTCAACATCATTAAAAAAAATAATTTCAAGAACAGATGAGAAACTAACATTGGAACAAACAGGAACATTCAAATGTATTGGAGTGATCATAGATTTGTCTAGGTTGGAAAATACCTCTAAGATCATTGAGTTCAACCATTAACCTACAATACTGGTTGGAGTATTGTGCAGTTATAGTTTGCTAAAAAGGACAAGAGATATTCAGACTCTAATGCACCTGAAACTCACCTTCTTTCAGTGCTTTATCCATATTGTGATACTGGTTGGGTTAGATCAGGTTAAAGAAAAAAAGTTCAGGGAGACCTTACTGCTGTCTCCAACTACTGAATGCGAGGATACAGAGAAAAGGGAGCCAGAGTCTTCTTGCAGATGCACAGGATATTAGGAAATGTTGCAATACAGGAAATTCCCATCACAAGGCAAAACTATTTTAATCATGAGGCTGCTCAAGTATCAGAATAGGGGTGCTGACAGGCTATGGAGCCTCCATCTCTCTATCCTTCTCACTCGAGCAAGAGGGTGAACTAGATGTCCTCTAGATACTCCTTCCGACCTCAACTATTCATGATCCTTGATGACCCTTCAGAGAGCTGTGAATTTAATTTCATGACTGATAATGTATCAGATCTAAAGGTGCCTTGTCTAAAACAGCTGATCAAACTCATTTTTCCTTCCCATTTTATGAACTTGCATTTAGCAGAATCAAGACTCAAGCCTTGTTAGTTTAGGTTCGTTTTCAAAAAGTATTGTTTCTGTGACAATAATAATGATGAATTAATTAAATAAGCAGGAACCCTCACGTTAGGCGACATATGGCAACAAATACCTTAAAAACATCAGTAACAACCTGGTAACGCAGATAACCAACATCTGTGATAACAGAAGGACTTCAGAAAATTCACAGTCCAAGCTCAGCTCTAACAAGTGAGAGAATGAAAAATACAGCATATTTCACTGAAAGACTTTCTTCCCACCCCTGACTCAAGTCAGATGGAGGGCATATGTAGAGAACAGGTTCATCTAGAAAGCCTAGATTTGAATGTTTTCACATTTTTCTTCGTGTCATTCATCTAAAGAAAAATGGTGCTAGGTTTCATGAAATAGTTGGCATAGC
Organism: Mohoua ochrocephala; assembly: GCA_013398855.1. NCBI lineage: Eukaryota > Metazoa > Chordata > Aves > Passeriformes > Acanthizidae > Mohoua > Mohoua ochrocephala. The sequence continues at coordinate 249,799 of VZTA01020380.1, forward strand.
CCTGACTGAGCCAAAGACATTTGTAAATGGATTTAACACAGTCAAAACTCTAGTTTAGATGCTCTTTTATGCTGATTGAAACCTGTCACGTTCCTCTAAGTCCTGACTTGCACTACCACAGCCCTCAATATTTTTTTTTTAAATCGAGCTCCAGTCTGTAGATTTTATTGGTAAAGAATGACAGAAACCAGACTGAAACAAAGATAAGACTTAAAAAAATTACTTGAAGGGGTAGGGGTGGAGCACATTTTGAAAGTACATGCTGAGAATGAGGTTGCTAACAAACAGAGAGGCCTGTTTCCTGGAACAGTTCAAGTTTTCCTCAGTTTTGACTTTCCTTACAGGCTGAAAAAAAGGATGTGTGCATTTCCTGCAGACTTCTGAACAACACTCATTGTTTGATACTTTTGAAAATTATTTAAGATGCAGAAAACAACAGTCTGAATGGGCCAAGAAAAAGAAGTCTGACATTGAACCTGAAATTTTGTCTTAGGTTCAGTCTCTTACAGATACAAAAATTAAGTAAATGTCATTTATTGGATTAAACAATTTAGGTAATTCAAAATTAGTTCTGAAGACAACAATAATGTTAAATGATAAAGAATTAAGAAGATATTTCAGCAACAATACTCAATGAATGGCAAAGCACAGAGAACACGGGAGTACTTTCCACTATCAAGAAATCCATTTGCAACAGTTGGCATCAAATGCAGCTTTTGAAACACAGCAGCAGAAAGCCAAGCACCTGCTACAGGCACACCACATGCAGCCTTACTCTGCCATGAAATTAAGGCCAGAAGCAGAGAAAAATTTACAATTATTCCTATTACATTAACTCAATTACAACAAAACTAGAACAGAGATCACGACAGATCCCACAACATAAATGAGCATTGTGGATGAGACAGTTTAATCACTGATCTAAAAGGCAAAGACTGCATCTAACTCAGCATACAAAAACCAACCAGTTACTCAGAGTTACTCGCTCCTCCCACTGCTGCCCTACTAACTTTCCCCTTATCTTTGTAAAACATACATTAACATCAGACTGGACCTTGATAATAAAGAGTCACAGCATCAAACAATAGTTCACTGAACTCTCCATAAATTAATCTTTAACAGATGTGGATAGATGTGTTCTTATCCACATATTACTTCATATAGATGTTATTACCCAAACATTACTTCAACTAATGATGCAAAAATAAATTTTCTATTCACAAGAGTTAATATTTTTTAATTAATACTTATAGTCCTATTTAAGATTACATGGCAAGTATGTACATGTCGCATTCAGCATTAAGGGATACCATAACTACCAATTTAAAAATCAACATACTTTAAGCATGTTAATCCCATTATCTTGAGCATCATTATCTCAATAATGATTTTATTATATCATCTCATTATTTCTACCAATATAGTAGCTCCTGGAATGCGTAAACTGTGTTTATCAGATGGGGATCTTCTATCTTAACTGTACCGTGTTTAAAACTGGTAAAACTGTAGCAGTGTAAAAACTTTATAATCAGGGCAGAACTTCCTTGAGATTTCACAGAATACTGGACGGATAAGAATAAGAATATGAAAATTAAACATTTCTCAGGTATTACTTTCATTCTAATCAGTACAGCCAAGAAATAATAGGTAAGTTAGCATTCAAATTTCTGCTCAGCAAGAAATACAGCATTATCCTGTAATGGAATATTTAATATTGCCATCAAAATAAAATCTTACATGAATTCTCAAGGTACAGGCATAGCCCCAGTTTACTGAACATTTCCACACTCTTCACCTCTATAAAAAGATAGAACAAGAACCTATGGTCTATACTTCAAGGCCAAAAGAGCCATATGGCATGCAAACTAAATTGCTAGCAAGCCAGAAAAACCAGCACAAAATCATGCTTGAGCTGCAGAGTCTCAGCTTAGCAACCAGAGAGAAACTCCTGCATGGCGTATCGCTATACCCTCCCCGCACGTGAATTTTCACACTACACACATTTTATAGGGTGTTCTGTCTTTTTAAGAGCACCACAAAACGTACCAAATGAACCATCATCATTAATTTTATTCCCATTAACTTGCTCTCTTTCACTGTGCGTATTTTATAGGGGGAAAAAATGGCATAGAATGACTGGTCACAAAAGCCTCCCACAGACACAACACAAATCTGTTCCCCTTATGACTACCTAATTTTTTTTTTTTTAACCACTTAAAGTAACAGCTTGGGAAAGGATACAGTATTCTATGTAACTGGCTCTTTGCTTGGGTAAATTTTGCTGCTCTCCTTTGCAGAGAGCAAGGAGCCAAGACTTGGAGATAGGAGAGAACTTTATCAGATTTTATTTTCAGAAAGTTTACGATACATGTCTATACTATTTTCAGTGTCAAAGGGTACCTTGAATGCAGGATGCCTTCACTCTTGACCTTATTACAGAGGTTTTATATCCACCCTTAGGATTTTCCTGCAAGAAACTTGGACAGTAAGATCTCTATAAGCCCACCACCCATCCTTACTGACTCAGCAGAGCTTGGTTATCAGGAGAAATTAACTAGCTCCCTAGTTACGTTTTCCATCATAAAACACTGTTCAAGCGAGAAGCAGCCCCTACAAAGGTAAAAACAGCCCAATCCACAGCAAAATATGAGATGTCAATCCAACATGAAGTTGAGAAAATTAAATGTCAAGCACGATACAATGCAGAGCTGACAACAACATAGGATACAATGAAAGGAATCAGAAAGGACTGCATGCCAAGACAAGAAATCTCTAAATATACATGATGAATAAAAGGCTGTGTGGAAAACTAAGTCTGCTCACTGCTAAGGAGTTACGGGATAAAGAAGTGAGACAGAGTCTGAAAAATATTTAATTTCCTGAGGTCAGTCTCCTGTGATAATACAGTTATCACTTCAAAGTTACACCTGCAGGTAGTCAACAAATGCAGTCCTAACAAAGTTTCAATTCTGAAAAAGCTTATAAATCCCAAATTACAACAGATGTTCCAGAGATCCCTAAAAATAAATTGTACCAGAAATGTCCAAACCACAGGCCCCTGCTGAATTCATGCAACGTTCCCTTAACATTTTAAAATATTCACGGAATTGGTAAAAAATGCTAAAATATATTTTCATTATTTTAATTTCATGACTTTCCTAGTAGTAAACTCAACTGCATCAGCAAAGGCTCATTGCTGACCTGTCTATGAATGAGACAGAACTAAGAACAAAAGTATGAGACTCTGAGTTCTGTTAAAAACACACTAAAATTAAACATATCTTCTCCTTTCAATGCAGAAACAACCCATCAATCTACTGGCAGTAGATCAGAATATCTGGTTGCAAGCCCAAGACAGTCTAAAGCATGACAAAAGTGCCACAAGCAGAGACTGCTATGGCTTTTACAAAAACCCTGCAATATCAGAGCTTTAAATATCCTCTGTGCAGCCAGAGAATGAAAGAGACCACAGAACATCCTTGGCTTTAGGTTGAGAGAAACCCATAAATACTTTTGAAGTCTTACTAAGGCATAAAGATCAAAATTGGAAGGAGTTAGGAAGCTTCTCTTCTCCCTCACAGCTCCTCCAAACTACTTACTACCTCAAGAACTGTTTTGCATCCCACTTGACATTGATGCCCACAGATGGCAAACCTTCTACTTCCCACAGCTGGGGCTCCTGCAAGCTCACCTTCACAAGCTTCGTCTCATGGCAAAAGTCCAGCAGTGAAGGAAAATAAGATTCTGTGTCCTTTCTCTCTGCTTCCCTTATGTTCTTCACAAAGGGCAGAGCACTCAGCTTGGATACCATAGCAGATACTCAAACCTAGGTGAAGTTACCATCCCATGTGAAACATTCGGACCGTTTCCATTTTACGAGGCATCCTCCTGCGGCTTGGATAAAAAGCAGTACTGTGTTCCAGGATCCAGATATTTCAATGACTACCTGATCCAATGAAAGAAAGATTTACCCGTGCCCCCTCCACTAATGGCAAATTCACAAAAATCCACGTTCAAGGATGGAACACGCCTTTAGGAATATAAAGCATGATCACAAGTAGTGTGATCTGGCCTCAGGGCCACAAAGAGAGTGTAAACTAATACTAAAAATTGAGAGCTATTAAACTGTAGTAAACATGAGTGACCAAATATGTCAGGAGATAAGTTTTAAAGAAATACTAAAAAACATTAACAACTGTTAACTGTAGAAGACTAAAGATAGGACATTAGATTCAGTGTACCCTTTTCACTGGGAAAAAAGCACATTTATTACCCTTCTGTTAGTGCTGCAGACACACTAGGTAGATCATTCTTTATATAGAGCATCATTCATTTAATCTGAATTTAAAATGCAGTACTTAAATCTAATAAACTAATCATTGTTTTTTGCATTATTTAAATGAAGTTGATAACCCAACTCTATTACTCAGAGCTTTTGCTTTGAATCAGAGTCAAAACATTATGCTGAAAAGAAAACTCCATCTCTGCCAGTTTTTTTGGCAGAGAAACAACTCACACAAACGTGGGAAAAAGTGTTTTCCTTCCCCTTCCCACTAACTTGGTTAATATGGTTCTTCACATGAGTCAAAGCAATCTCCCTCTTACAATCACACAAGGTAAAAGCAGTTTTGGGAGCAAACTTGAGTTCTAAAACGTGACGCACCTTCTAACCTAGGGCTATCTTTGCTACGAGCAAGTCCACTGGTACTTGAGAAGCGAAAATCCCCTTTAAAACAGACACTCTCACTAAAGTACAATTGCATCATCGTGCCTTTTTGCTGTCTTGCATTTCGCTGTTCTCCTCCACCACAAATAACCTCATCCTAAAACAGATCCTGCAAAGTGCTGAAAAATACCTGACAGTAATACAATGTACAATTTCAAGGACTCATTTAATTCCCATTATTTCAATATCAATAGAAACTATTTACCAATATTATCAGTGCCTGCAAGTACCTAAAGTAATAAGTAAGGCACTATTATGAGTTGCCTGTACACCTCTCTTCCAATGAAACACAGATCTTTATGTGGAAGCCAGGAGACTGCCCAGACAGTCTTTGTGAACAGAGCTATCACCTACAGAAAAACTACACTACTAAAATTTGTCATGGGGATATAAATCACACAGCTTGCTTTGCAGTTCTCAGCAGATTCCAAATGTTCTTGCTGAGATACCTGACTTCAGGAAGAAGTCTTCACCTTTCAAGTCCCAAAGGAATTACACAAAAAATGGACAAAGCACAGCTTCACATTTGAGAAGATGGCTTCTCCAGTTGCAAGTTCAAGCAAAATGAAAAAAAGAGAGAAGACCTTGCTCTTCTGAAATCCAAACCTGCAACACTGCATTTCCTCACTCATATTCCTCACTTACATGAACAGGTCCATGAAAATCAACAGCACTGAACTCTCACATGCTAAGTGGTTGCAGAATTAAGAACGTACAAAAAACTCCCTTTTTTCAGCACAGCACGAGGGACTCCATCCAACTTCCCTTTGAAGTTGATCAAGAGTACTCCCACTAACTTTCCAAGAGCTGAGTCCGACTCCCACTAGAGTAAATATTTATTCGTGAATACTTACTGCTTCCTCATTTGTTAACCCCAATGAGAAAAATCACTCAAAGAATGAAAACTGAATCGTCTAAAGTTCATACATAAAACACATGAAGGAGTGAGATGCCACTCATAACAAGGTTTTTACCTTACATTTTTTCCCAATTATTAGGCCAATAGGTGGCCTAATAATCTTCCTTATTCTTGAGGAAAAGACACAACAAGGCTGAAAAAAATATAGCTTTACAGTCATACTACTACTGGCCCCCAGAAAAGACAAAAGGATCATAAGTCTCTAGAAAAAACATGAGACTAACAACTGAATGATAAAAAAGCAGTGAAAACACAAAAGGACGTAAAATGAAAAGACTAACTAAAACGGGAAGTTTTAGTGAATGGCCTACACTTCTATATGCTGCCTATCTAGACAATTTTATTTTCTTCACCTACATGTTGCTGAATCCCCGATTAGGAAGTCTGCTACACATATACAAAATCGTGTTCAGAAAAAGTCTTCAAGAAGCTTTGCAGTCCTGAAGCCACTTTGTACCAGAAAGAAATCAACAAAACTATAAACTGAAGGTATGAGAAATCCAATCAAGATGCCCAGAATTACATCTTCTAAATAGAAAGGGTAAAATACTGCCCTCCTTTTTTGGATGTCCCTTTCACGTATGTAAACTTTTGGGAACGTTGCAAAGAGGAAGGAAAGAAAAATTTTAACGGAATCGGGGAGAGGGTAAAGAAACGATCCTGGGAAAAGGGTTTTAGCAGGTACTGATGCCTTACCAGTGAATTTTAAATACCAAATTTCAATTCCCTTCTGAGACAACAAACACATCCCATAGAGCTACAATAAGTGCAAACACTACAAATTAGACCACACAAAGCAACAGCAGGTGTGCACTATTTATACACACAAATCCCACGGCTGGACACAACAGGAGAACATCTTCAAGAGAAATGCACAGTAACACACCACAAAAAGAAAGTGCAGATGGTACAGTAACAGAAGTGACTATTTGTCTCTGGACATCTCTAGTTTCGCTGCTGTTCAGGAGGCTTACATTTTTCAATAGGCTTATATTTTTCACAAAGGGGGAGACAAAGAAAGCAATACATCTTTTTTTTTTTTTCCTTCAAATCTTGGCTTCCCAAATTAAATTGATTTTTATTGTCTGGCTGTTTCACAAATCTGAAAGTTGCTCCTCATTGCAGCAGCCAGGAGATTACGATTGCTAAGTTCATGTATAGATCTTTTTGGTACTATGTAAAAGTAAGTTAACTCACATCTAGATGTTCACATAAGTATACAAGTACATAAATGCCACTGGAGCTATGGCATTAACACTGAAACATTTATTCTTGTAAATCCGAAAGCAACAGGAATTGATGTTTTGATGATCAGTTGATCCGTTTACATTTTTTCTGTTTGCTGTAACAAAGTCGAATGGCTAAACACAAAAGCATATAATCCTTTACTAGAAGGTGGTTATGCACCTAACACACATTTGTTCCCTAGCCCTCCTATGACAAAAACCAGCTGAACAATCCCTACCTGTACCCACATAATACACTACATACAGGTACCTTTTGCTTATCACTTTGTGCATTACATCTTCTCTCTTCCTTAATGCTCGCACACTTTATTTATTCTTCACTTCCTTCAAAAAGCCGAGTATGATGTTGAGTGTTCAAAGCAAAGAGGATGTTTAAAAAAATTCTACCAAGAAGACAAAATGAGTATCACACGAAGAGCCACAAACAGATCCTGAACGCACCTTTGCAAGTTGTATTATTCACTGAACTCAACACCCTCTGGCCAAATGATCCCTACTGACAACAATATCCTGCTAGCTTCCATTAAATGCAGACCAGGAAAAGCATATTGCTCCCAAACACAGGCTCTCTCTCTCTCCCTAGGTCAAAGAATGAAGGAATAAACCATTACTACAGGTTGTTAGCAACTTGATTGAAAAGACAGAAAGACAACTGTATCAGCAAGTGATTTGTAATAGGTTCTCTGCCCTGCCAGCACCCTCTGCGTTCTGCAAACTCAGCTGCATGGACTGCAGCCCCAGGAACACGTGATAGCGTTACTTGCTGCTACCCAGAAGTGTACGTGTACTAAAATGTAACAAACTGGGTTACCAGAACAGCTAGCCTGCACACCCAGGCGGCACGAATTCCCTTCCTTTTCCCTGGCAGAGTGCTCTCAGGTATCCTGACACTACTGAAGGGAAATACACAGTACAGTCTACTGCTGCAGCACTTCACGCACACACCCACAGCTCACCAGTGAGGAGCCAAGGGCTCCTGGCTGGAGTCACCGGCTGTGACATTAAACACCACATCCCTGTGACCCATGGCAAAGCAGGAGTGTGGGCAAATTCTCAACTTTCAGCAGCAGTTTTTCAGGCCCATCTAGGATCAGCTTCCAAGCACTGGATGACGGGGAACGGGGTTGTGGATGGGAGGAAAGTTTCCAAACGCCTCGTGCTATCAGTCCCATTCGGAAGAACCCGAAAAATACTAAGCTGTGAGCTACAAAGAGCTCGTGAACTAGTACATTTCGGAATATGTGCAGAAAATAAAATTGTTTCCCTTTTGCACAGAGCTCTGCAATGGCTCGAGTACACAATGGCACTATGATAACACTGCCTGAAGCTACCCAACTTCAGAGAACGCATTGAAGTAACACTAAGCTGCCTCTTTGACCAAGTCTCTTTTACCAATGACATTTCAACGGAAGGAGCAGAAAAGGATTTGAGACACAGCCAACAGCGAACCACCGTGCGAGCACTCGCGCAATCCGGAGGTCTCTCTCAGAGCAAAGTGTTGCTTTTTCCGGTGCGCCTGCTACCCTCCAACACAACTTTTGGCATTTAAAGCCCCGTCGAGCGGCAGAGTGCAGGCAAGCTCCTGCGGCCGCGGTAGGACAGCAGGACACCAGGTTCGGGTGGCGCGGCGTTCCACGGCGGAACGAGGGCCGCGCCACCTCCGCCCCGCCGCCGGGCAGGGAGGGCGCGCCGCGGCCG
>VZTA01020380.1:259296-302491 GCA_013398855.1 Mohoua ochrocephala
GGGCCCGGCCGTCACGCACCCTGCTCCGTCCCGGGGGGCTCCGCCATGGCGGGGTTGGAGGCGTCCCCAGGCACAGGCCAGGAAACGGGTACACTCGGACGAACCGAGGGGACCCCCGCCGGCTGCAGTGCGGAGCAGGGCCCCGCGGAAACCTGCGGGACGCCCCTCTGCCACGGGGGCTGAAGCACAGAGGCGGCGGCTCGGCCCAGAGGGGCCCAGGATGATCAGATCGGGTCATTGAGGCCCTGGCCAGAGCTCAGGACAAAAGCCTTGGCTTGAGGCATCTCAGAGATCCGGACACCCATGCACCCCTCTGCCTGAACCCTCCGATCAGCCAAAGGAACCCATAAATAACTCGATTTCAGAAACAAAAAGTTGATAGAACAGTGATGAAAATGGTACAACAGTGATTCTAAAAAAACCCAGCCTCACTACCCCAACAGAAGCCTGCCAGCCCTCCTGTCACTACCCTCCCTCCGTTGTATATTTTATATCTGTTTGTGGTAGATCTGAGAACAAATTCCGGGAAGGGCACAAGGCTTGCCATATTTCAGCTGTGCTTGGGACACGTGTTCATCTTGCCATAGGTGCAGCACAGCTACGACCCCACCAAATTTGCGAGTTCATAGCAGCTACCAAGCACAGCTGAATGGGGAGGCCTTGATCTCTTCAGAGTGTTGTCTGCAAAAATCAGCTTCATTACCCGGTGTGCAACAAGCCAATAATAACCCATTCAAGAGAGACCTTGATGAGTTATTTCAGAGTTGCGCAAGCCTGGGTGCTCAGTGGTATTCCACAAATCGAGCACACCAAATACCAAAACTTTTTACTATTTATACATTTTAACAAACAAAGGAATATTCAATGGCTGCAAGTTACATAGTTCTCTTATTAATTAGTATTTTATCTTCTATTGGTTAATGATTCTGTCATTTCCCATGCTAGTCAGTCTGCATGCTCGGTCTTCTTTTGAGTTGGTGGATTTCTTGGGTCGGTGGTCCTTAAGTCGGTGGTTGCGACCTCCCTCTGCTGGAATTACCTTTTATCGAGTTGGAACTGATTTCAGCACAATTGCTGAGTTGGGTTTACTGGTTTCTTCCTTATCTTGGGAGTTCTGCCAAATGTCCTTGTGTCCCATAAATTCTGCATTCTTTGTGTCCACTATCAGTGGTACGTCCTTCTCCCCGAGCTTTGTTAACCTCCCCCCAGGTCTGAGATCACTGAAGCAGGTCAAGCCCTAAACTTTAACAAGGCAATTCTACCAACAAGTAATTTGTTTTTCTAACACATGAACATCACTTAGAGCTTGCTTGTTAGCTGCTGTCTGTTTCAAGGATTACATCTCCTTTCTTGATCAGTCTTGAAAGTATACAAAGATCAAAGAGCATCCTCTCTCAAGAAAATTTTTACATGTTCCACATTTTGCACCAAGAATAGGAGTAAAGGGCAGTGCTTTCCTTACAGAAACCACACTCTGCAAAAGCAGATTTACAAGCATTTACTCATGGGCTTCATTTTAAGAACAGATACCTGTAAACTGTATAGAAGTGTTTAGCAGTAGAAGTGTACTGGTAAGCAGCTGGTAAGATTGCCACTGCTCTGTAAGTTGGGGTGTAAAAAAAAAGCTCTGAATTGTACTTTTTAAACACAGCTATTGTTGCAGAGGTTGGAGTAGTTTTGATTTATTCGTGCTCTCTAAAAAAGTTACTTCTGTCAAATGAACTCTACTAGCCTGATGAAGAAAAGAAACAAATACCAATGCTCTGAGCTTGTGAATGCTTACATTTCCTTATAACTTTTGTAGTGCATAGAGTAGCATTTCTAAAACCAGACACCAAACTTCCCTGAGCTTCTATGGTGCTAAGGAAGCCAGGACACTGGGCATGAATAGTGCAGGTGTCCAGAAGGCTGTTATAGCCCTGGCACAGCACCTGTAATAGGGAAGTTGCCTGTCAGCTCATGGTGCGGAACTGTAATGGAAACGGGCACAGAACAGCATAGAGCTAGTCAGGATTCTAAGTTACAACAAATGTTTTACTCCATCAAATATTTTTTAAGCTGTTTCTAACCTAACTCACCGTGTGCGATGGTCTGGTGTCCATATGTACCTGCCTGTGTGTATTAGAGGTTTGCATAACAAGGTATTTCCTCTCAAAATCCCAAAAAGTAGTTATGAAGTGATTTTAAGTCCCCTGTTGGTCACTTATCAAAGGAGACACTGATCCTTAATCTGATCCAAAGTCCTTACAGTATTTTATTACAGTTTGTTCTATTTTGCACAAAATCCTTTTAAATGCTAGCTCAGACCATTCGCAGACTATCCGAAATTGATTATTTAAGTAACGTGCCTAGTGTGATTAAAGGTAAAAATCATCATATCATAATAGTGAAAATACTACTGCAATGACCCTTCTCTCCCATGTGAATTACTATGTGGTAAAACATCCTGATGATTCACCGGGACCAGGGTTTGGGACCAGGGTTTTTTCAATACATAATGATTATTAAGATCAGCAGAGATTCTTGCAGCGTCTGAAAGCTTTTGGACAAGGCCCAACATGCCAGAAGGTTTCTTATGAAGTTATTTTATTCTCATCAGGTAGAAAATAGAAAGCAAATATCCATCTCCCAGCACACACTTTACTCATCAAAGATTTCAGAATATACAGGACTCTGGACTAAGTTCAAGATCTATTCTGGGATCTTAATAAAGATCCACCCAAGAAACTAGACAGAAACCTTCTACTGCAAATGCATTCAGGAAACTGCCTGGGCCTCTGTCAAAACTACTTAAGGGAATTGAATGTTTAAATTAACCTGAAGCAGAGCATGTAATGTTGTTAGTCCTGTGTAAACAGAGAGTATTTTCTTATGGTATTAATTCTCAGAAGTGGAGAGGAAGATAAAAAAACCAAACCTACCTGCAGTAACAATTTAGTCCTGCAGTGCTTATGCACAAAACTACTTCTTGTCTGAATGAGTAATCCCACCTATTTTAGCTAGGATTTACACCTCATACCCTGAATTAGATATGTCTATATCAACTCAAGTGTGAATCCATAGAGCGAGAAGAAGATTTGATTCTTTTTCTTTTAGCTCTTAGCAAGTTTCTATGACTTTTCAACCTGAGGTACAATTCCTAATATTTGAGATGACATCCTAGCTCCACTGAAGTTAACAGCAATTTTCAACTTTACCTCAGTGTTATTTGAACTTCCCCTTCTGTACTTTAAAAATTACTTTTCTGTACAAGACAAAAGACTTCAATGAGGTCAATTTTCTGAACTGGGGATTACTATAGTCTCTCTTTGTAACTATTTACTCAGTCATGGAACTAGTTTATGAGAAAAGAGATTCAAATTCTGCCGTATTCAAGCATTGCAGCAAATATCTTTCCTACAGAGATAAGACAACTACTTGTTTTAAAAGATAAATGATGTCTGATTTGGGGAAGGATTCAGCATCTTCACTATTTTCCTTTGAGCTAGAAGTATCATTTATCTTTGTAACATACCCTAGAAAAAGCCCCACTGATTTGAACAGTTTTGCAGCTGCCTTTAGTGACAATCATTCAACTTGCACCTTCACAGTACTGCAAAGTTTAAACTTCAATGAATTTGCACTTTAAAATGCTTAGGCAAGATTAAAATGAATACTTTTCCTGTAGGCTTTTTCACATTTGATTTCCATTTTGTCAGCCTTTCCAGCTCAGATCCCATTGCTATAAATGGACTAAAACAAGTTATCACTTCTCAATTAAAACCAAAAAAAAAATTACATTATAGGCAAAAAATAAAAGTGTGTATAGTGAATATGTAGTTTATATTTTTAGCACACTTACAACTTTGAATTAATTACGTGCTTTTTTATAACTGCTGTGGTGCTGCATTGCAGTTACAGTCATACTAGGAGTTTATAGAAATTTCTAAGGTCCAGGGCACAAAACCCAGAAGTGCTCATGAACTTGTAAACCTGGTGATAAACTAGGTAAACCTGGATAACTAACTGTTAGAAGCAATCATAGGAATTCTAGAGCAAGAGGAATGGAAAGTGGATGTTATACTTCTCAGTATCTTAAATGTACAAAACATGTAATTTACACTAATATTAACTGATTTTGGTTTTTGCTACACCTTTTGAGACAGTGGTATTGTATTTTGCATATTTGCAGTCAGGAACTTGGCACACAGGAAAAAATGACAAAAGCCCCATTTAGTGTCCAACGTGAGGAACCTAAGACCTCACATGGCGAGGTCAGCAAAGGCTCAGCATTTTGTAGCACATTTTCCAAATACAGTTTCTATTGACTATAGCTGCAGTTGTCATTATTCAACATTTCAACAGTGAACTGAGTGAGGTGCCAGAAAAATAACAAGGGAACACACGACAAGTATAAAAATTTAGTCAATGTAATTTGCGGAACCTCCATTAAACACTGTGTAGCACAAACAGGACTTGACTCCGGTTAACTTAGACACAGTCAATTGTACTACTCAAGAGACTTCTTTCTTTTCTTGTAGTGTTCTGACACATTTGTTACATGTATTTTAAAAAAATTAAGAGCATGTGTGCATGTTCGTGTGCCAGGTGAAATAGGACAAGATAGTTGTCCTATCAACAATAGTTGATTTGGCTGCACCGCCCTGATTTAATTCAAAATTCAGTATGCTCAGCAAAAAATGTCCATGTGATCATGTCATTAAATCTTTTTCCTGATGAACAATGGGGCCAAAGTAAAGTTGAATTTTGTATTTTGAATATGTATATCAGTAATCTGGGAGTCTTTCTTTTCACATCATTCTTTCCTCCGTTGTTAAACAGTAACATTGCTATTAACAAGATATGATATTGCAACTGATCTTTTTGAAAGGACTGTAACCTTTCCCATCTTTACACGGGAAACTACCACTTCTCAGGGGCAGATCACTAGTAGGTAATCACCACTTACCTGCTCAGTGCCAGAAGTAATGAAACTGCCTGAAGGTTTTATCCATGTTTCTACAACAATTATACTGAAATTCAAGGTGGCTTGGGGAGAGGTCCAGGTCCAACCTCAAATATTTTGATCAGGCTTCCTTAGAAGTCCTCCAGATGAGGTGCCCCTTTCTGTTTCCTCAGGATACATCACCCAGTGGTGCAACCCTGGCACGATAATGTAGAAGCCTGTCACCTCAACCTCTGGTCCTGTTGCCCTAATATGGGGTACCATCACCTTAAGGTGGCTCACAGTCACCTCAGCCTGGGGCACCATTCCCTCAGCCTGGGTCACCCTCCAGTCCATATGGGCTGCCAGCACATCAGCCAGGAATGCCGTCACCTCAACCTGGGGCACCACCAACGCAATCTGGAGCACCATCAACTTGATATGGGGCACTGTGACTCCAAGACAGAAGACCATCACCTTGGCGTGGAGCCTCATTGCCTTAATCTGGGTCACCATAACCTCAACCCGTGATTCTGTCCCCTCACCCTGGAACCCCATGATCAAAATCTGGGGGCAGTCACCACAACTAGGGGCACTGTTTCCTCAGCTTGGGGCCCTACTGTGTCAATCTGGAGACCATGATTTCAGTTAGAGCACTATCACCTCAGCACTCCATTGCTTCCACCCAGCATACCACTGTCTTAACCCAGAACCCCATTGCCTCAGCTTGAAGCACAACCACCTGAGCATACAGCTCCATCACTTCAGCCTGGAGCAATATTGCTGCAACCTGGGGACCATCACCCTAACTTGGGGCAAAATCACCTCAGCTTGGGGCCCCATGGCCTTAGCAAGAGTCCCAGCTCTCCGCCCCATTCCCACAGAGCAAAGAAGGGCAGGAGGGGACTGATGTCTGTATCAGAAATAGTTGGCCAGCAGGACTAGGAGAGTGATTCTTCCCCTGTAGTTGGCATTGGTAAGGCCACTACCCTAGAACTATGTCCATTTCTGGACCTCCCAATTCAGGTAGGACATTGAGGCACTGGAGCAAGTTCAGAGAAGGGAAACGAAGCTGGCGAAGGGTCTGGAGCACAGATCTTAAGAGGAACAGCTGAGGGAGCTGGGGTTGTTTAGCCTGGATAAGAGGAGGCTCAGGGGAGACCTTATTGCTCTCTGCAAATACCTGAAAGGAGCTTGTAGCCAGGTGGGGATCGACCTCTTCTCCCAGGCAACCAGTACAGGATTAAAGGACCCAGTCTTAAGCAGCGCTAGGGGACGCTTGGGTTGGGCATTAGGAAGAATTTCTTCACAGAAAGGGTGATCAGACATTGGAACAGGCTGCCCAGGAAGGTGGTGGAGTCACGGTCCCTGGAGGTGTTTGGGGAAAGACTGGACGTGGCACTTAGTGCCGTGATCTAGTTGACACCGTGGTGTTCAGTCAGAGGTTGGAGTCGATGATTTCAGAAGTCTCTTCCAACCTCCTTGTTTCTGTGATTCTGTGGAGAGTCCGTGCCTGAGGGGGGAACCTCCCAGCGGGAGGTCCCGGCCCCCTCCCTTCCCGCCCCTCCGANNNNCCGGCGGCGCGCGGGGCCGGCCGGGGCTGCGCAGGAGCGGGGCGGCAGCGAGGGAGCGGCCTCAGCGCTGCGCAGCTCCCGCCTCCCTTGCTCTCTCCTCTGTCTCTCCTCCCGTGCCTGTGAGTATCCGCCCGGTTGCCTGCGCGGTTACCACAACAAAGCCGGGAGAAGGGGGGGGCCAAGGGGGACACGGCGGCGGCCGCTGCTGCTGCTTCCTCCCGGCGGCTGCCGGCCGGGCGGTGGGGCCTGCGGTGCCTCCTCGCCACGGAAGGTGCCTGGAGGGCGGTTGGGGGCGGTTGGGGACTACGGGCACGTCCCTCCCCTGTCTGCGGCAATTTTTTCCCGAAACAAGGTGGGAGACGTGTTTCGTTTTGTGTGTACATATGCATTATTTTTAACCATTATATAATTTTAAAAATTATTTTGTTTTAATTAGCCGCCTTCCTGCTCGCGCCCCTGCCTGAGCGACGCGCACGTAGGTGTCCCCCGAGCGCGGCGTGCGCGCTGCTTGTGCGGGTCTGGGGCTGGCTTCGAGCTGCCGGAGTTTGGCCATGCCGCCCTGAGACGTGTGTTACGCCCCACATCAGTGCCGTGCCTGCCCGCTTTGCTCCTCGGGGAGATGGGAAAAGAGGTGGGGGATTCCGTTCTGAGGCACCGGCCCTCGTTGTCGCCGTAGTGGTCGCCTTTGGGAGCGAGTTACAGTGTCGTGTGTGCTATCCTTAAAGTTGCTGGACTTCGAGAGACACGTTGCACTGATGCTCAGATAGAGTTCAGAGGGGTGTTTTGGGTGGGCTTAATTATTGGAAATTAAGTCAACTGGAATGATTATTGCAAACAGCTTGCCTCGAGCGTGTTAATCATCGCAAGAGTCACGTTTCCACACTTTCCTCGGGACAGTCTTGTAACTCCCCCTGCCCAGCACAGGGCTGTGTTCTGCAGTAATGGTTCCCAAGGTGGGGCTGTGGTTTGGAAAAATAACCAGCCACCAAATCTCTCGGCCCCTGTGGATTAGGGGGGAAGTCACAAATGAGGTAGCTCTGAAACCTGGGCCCCTGCAGCAGAGCAGAATACTGAATTCATTTGAAAGAGGCTCAGTGAGATGGTACAACAAAATGCAATATATGTTGTGTTTGTCAAACGTGTTTTTTCTTCTGGAGTTTTCCCAGCACATTGCGGAAATTGACATTTTGAAACGTAGTTCAGCATGATTTATGGCACAACTTAATTTAAAGTCATATAACCTTTATGCCTGGCTGAAGTTTTTCCTTTCCAAACACAGTTTTTCAAAAACTGGTTTAATTATAGTATGCAAAAACTTACTATATAACAGAAATAAAAAAAGTCTACTGTTTGTATTTGGACGTGTATATATTTTAAAATGGTGTGGTTATAATTTCTGTGCAACATTCATGAAAACACCAGGACAACGATGTGGGGTGGAATTAATGTAACAGAAATAGCAGTGCTAAATTTCTTTTGTATCCCTGCTTTTGTCTGAAGTGAGGTGCTCAATATAGTGCATAGAATGCATTGTACCCATTTGTACTTCTTTGAAAAAATAGTTAATCTCTCTTTTTTGGATGGAAAGTGATTACTGGAATTGTCAGTGGAGAGAGAACAAAGTTCCACAAAATTAAATTCTTCAGAGGAGTTATTTGAAGACTAAAATGAAGCTGTCATTGCTAGAAAATAAGTAAGCTTAAGAATGGGTTTGTGAAATAATTGGCATTTAAAAATATAGTTGTCAGAGCTTTGGACTCTGCTTTTGGAATGCTTCAAGCTCTTCCAACACTTCTTCCTGGCTGGTTTGTTTGTTTTTTTCTGTTGCGCATATGTTGTTCTTTTGATTTTTCTCAACCTAGATAATACTTGTAATGGGTTGGACTAGAAACCAGAGAAAAGGACAAGTAACTTAGGGATATTCTATTCCTTTTCTTGGAACTTAAAGCTTTTATGACCTACTGGGATTTAGTGTTTTGGTTTTGTGCTTGACCATGTTCAGAAGGGCATTCAGGGGGCCCTGTGTTTCTTCCTAAGACTCACATGGGCTCAGAGGGCCATTAGGACTGCTGAGCCCATTGAGGCTTTGAATGCTACTGGCCAATCCCTTGAAAGGCTCAACCCAGTAACACATGAAATTGTGAATTTTGTAGGAGGGGTGGCTTGTGATCATCTGTGGCATAGATGGCGGGATCAAGCTTTTTAAAGTCTGCCCTTTTGGATGACGTCATATTACACATGAAGCTTAGGTGTGAGAATCTGAAAGTGAGCTGGATCCTAGGTGAGCCTAGGTACTCCCTAAATTCATGGGAGATAGGCAGACTGTTACCTTACTGCTTCCACCAGAGCTGTTTCTTAAAGCTGTGTCATTCTTTACTTCCTGATGTTATGTTTGACCAAGACTGGGGATAGTAATGGTCTAAAACATGATCCATGTTCCTTGGCTGAATTATTTTTCCATCCAGCAGTTTCAACTGATGTTTAAGTCACAATTCAGTGGTGAGTATTTGTCATTCTTGAAGTGTTTCATTGTAATAATAAACACTGGAACTCCAAGAAACCCATAATATGTTGAATTTTATAGAGTCCTCTGTTTCAACGTCTTCCCTGCTTTTCCATACTTGGTATTTTCTCATCTGAAGGAAGGAACAAGTCACAAAAATATAATGCAAGAGATTATCTCAAGAGGCTTTTACCTCATTTGCCCCTTACACACATTCTGAGGAAACAGAAATATATTTAGACTCTTCCTAAGTGATATTTTTTGAAGCTGCTCTTTGTATACTGATTTAGTGACTGAATTTCTATGCTTTCTCCTGCTCATCTGTACCAGGCAGTGCTTGTTTCTCTTATATAGAAATATCTTCACTGAAAATTAAGAATTGCATCTTATTTTCAGTGGTTGTGGAGAATGTAGTTGTTACATCTGTAAAACTGTGTGTGTATGTTTTAAACTATGATAGTAGTGATGGAGGGCCTTATGAAGGAAATTCTTCCAGAAACTCAGGTCTGTTTGATGTATGTTGAAGCCCATCTATGTAAACAGTTAAAGGAAATGCTGATGACACACCTATTTGTCTGCTCAGGTCACTAAGCACACTAAACATGTAGTGTTAGAAGCATGAAAACGCTCTCAGTTCAGTGGGCATTTCTGTTGTGAGAGACAGTTCATGTCTTGTGCCACTTGGTAGAGATGGCCTGATACTCAGAAATATGCTGTGATTGATCTGCTGCTGGACTCCATCAATAGTTTGTGAAGTGGTGTACTTGATTCCTTTATGGTCCTGCCATATTTCAGGACTGGCGAATGTAACTCCAGCCTTTATGGGGCAGATATGCTGAAGCTTTGCTTTAATAAGAGCAGTTGTTTTCCTTTTTCTTGCATGCACTTTTGAACTGCTGGGCCAGACTCTCCCCCATCAGTTGTGGATAGCCTAGTTGACTACATTTTGCCCCAAAATTTAAATCTTGATATCGGACAGAAATACTCTTCATAGATATGTACCAGTATAGAAGGAGTGGGAAGACACAGCTGGGCCTTTACTTTGGTCTTCCCCATCGATACCTGGCAATAGAGTCTGTCTTTTTCTGGGCTTTTCATACTTGTTCTATATTATCAAAAGACTGTGGCTATGGGTCACTTTTGGGAAAGATCAATGCCAGTGACCAGTTTTCCCTAGCAGCTTGCTGCCTTTTAGACTTTGAGGTAGTTGGAGTTGGGACTCCTCCAGGTAGTGAGAAATTGTATGGCAGCAGCCCCATGAGACTTCAGTGTGGGTGGTGTCATTTACTTGGCTTGTAGAAATGGAGGGCCTTCCAGAAGCTGCTGCTCCTTTTATCAGCCTACATATGATTCGTTGTCTTTATTTTTGATTGTAATTGCAAGCTACTTCTTTTCTTCTTGGGTTTAAAGGGTTTGCGAGTTATTTTCTTGGGATTCTCAAGCAATGAGTGAGTAGCCATGGTCTGTTTAGACAGACCTGATGGCCATCATCACTCCCATCATTTAACCTCAGTATTCTCTGACCCAACTTTTCTCCTCCAGAAGTCACAAGGTGACCTTTGCTGAAGAGCCTGAAGAACAAGTATTTAATGTATTTGTATGAGTGAAGTCCTGGAGCTGCAGATACACACCTCTCAGCATAACGTATTGCAGCTTTGCACAGTAGGGGAATGGCTTATTTTTGGCTCAAGAGGAAATATTTTTTCTTTCCTCCCGCCTCCTTCCCCCCCCCGCTGTTTCTGCCTGTTCTCTCTCCTCCCTGCCTTGTACATTAACTTGAAAGCCTTTGCCCAGCAGTTATCTGGGGCTTTTTGGTGGTCATGTGCTTTCATTTGCTCTAACCATTATGGCAATTGGCTGTGTTCCAGGATTTTCTAGTGCCCATGGGCTGAACTGAATTCTTACTTGAAATAGCCAGGAGACTCAGGACTTTCTGTTGCAACTCTTTTAAAAAGACTCAAGAAGCATCTCCAGTGAGCCTACCTGTTTGAGACAGAACTGCTGTTCTGAGGGCTAATCTGTCATGGGTTTGGGAGTTAATAAACCGTATCTTAGAGTATACAGGGGAAAATCCTTCCATTGTGTCTAGCAGAGAAAACCAGGACTAAAAGCAAACCAAAACAAACAGTGGGGGAAAAAAAAGCAGAGGAGTAAGGGCAGCAGTGGTGGTGTATACTGACCCCATATATTTGAGGAGTAAGTCTTCTCTCCTTCCTCTTCTCTGGCTAAGAGGGAGAAAAAGACAGTGAAAGTCAGCTGAGAATCAGCCAGACAAGTGGTTTCAGATGCACTAGAAATGCGGGTGGTTCTGATCTGAGCTGGAATTAGGTTCTGTGAGATTTGGTCTGTGAAGGACAAACATGCTTCCGTGGTCTGTTCAGATTACTTAGTTCAGGCACAAGTCTGCTACTGTCTCATGAGCCAACAACAAGAGGGTTGTCATTAATCAACAATAATAACTTATACATAGGCTGTAATCTGAGCAGAGGCATTCACCTCCATGTAGTTACGGCTGGGGTGATCAGCAGCAACATGATTACCTTAAATGGACAGAGCCAGATTTTTCTTGCAGATGTACCATGGAAGGATAGAAGCTAATAACAGTTCCAGGATGTGACATGGACAATTCTGATTAAAGAAAAAAATAACAGTTAATTATAGAATCACAGAATGGTTAGATTGGAAGGGACATTAAAGTTATCTAGTTCCAACCCCCAATAAGGGTTGTCAAGAATTCAAGCTGATGTCCACATAGCACAAGTGTTCATCCTTGGAGTTTTTGAAAACTTGATTGGACAAGGCCTTGAGCAAAACTAGATCCAGTTTTGAAGCTGACCCTGCTTTGAGCAGTGGACTGGACAATGTCCAGAGGATCCTTTCCTAAACCTAATTTTTTTTCTGATGCTAATTCCAGCTCCTGTCTACCTTGTGGTGTTTTGTAGAATAATTTGCCTGTGCCTCAATGAGCCCTTCCATCTTGAGTCCAGTGAGGAATGTGTGGAGGAGCAAAGCTTGAATAGATTTATAGTGTTGGAGTTTATTCTGAAGTTGAGGCCTTGTGTTCTGTAGATTGGTTCAGAATCAATCATGGTTTGGATTGGGGAAATTGGTACCCAAGTTTTGAGAACTTGTGGGATGCAGAACAGCTGTGGCAGGTATTGTGCTCTGAACGTGGAAAATGAGAATATCTGCTAAAGAGATTGGTTGTTTCATTCATTGGGGGTTTCCCTTAAGGGAGGTAGTTTCCTAAGAGCTATAGATCTTCCTTTGCATGCTTTGTTGTTCTTAGTAGCAAATATGAAAGCTTTAATTAAAGAGGAGGTAAATAGGGCTGAATATGTGTGGTTTGTCACACAGGTTTTAAGACTTGTATTTTCTCATGTTTCCCCTCTTTTGAACTAACAAACCCCCAAAAGTAGAACTTTTCTCCTCCTAACATTTTTATTGCTCTCTTCTAGATGTTTTCAAATTTGTCTTTTTTGTTTGTTTGCTGGGTTTTTTTAAGCTTCAGCCAAAAATGAGGAAGGGAGACAGAGCCAGGTGCAGTTCCTTTAGCATTTTTAACCTCTCCCAAGTTCACCATACAAAGAGGCAATTTGGCAGTCAGCAGGTTTAGAGGGGCAAGATCCCCTGAGGGGAAATACTGAGAATGCAGAATCAGAGGATTTTGGAGTGTCGTGAAGAACATGTACCATTGGTAGTATAAGTCATTTATTTAAAACACTTTCAACCTAAAACACTTTCAACCCTAAACCAGAAGGTGCCCTATTGGACCTAAATACAATATTACACTGCTTCTGATACTTTACATGTTTTTTAATACATCCTAAGATGGTGCTGTTCTTTTTTGTTGCTGTAAACATATTACTGACTCACTGTGAGTGTGCTATAGCTGTGCTGTGTTATGGCCTTTGTGGTGATGCACAGGATGCACACAGTAACATTGACAACTCCGATTCAGCCCCTAGCATGTGTAAAGGGCTTGTTTTCCCCTTCTATTAAATACTGCAATCTTATGATGTTGTGAAAGCATTTAGGCCCTTCAGAGGATGCATAACACACAAACTCAGAGTGTGGTGTCCTGCATGCTAGGAATCTGTGTGGTACCAGATGGGAAAAAAACCCAGCTTTCCTTGGAGCATGGTAGTCTGCATGCTAAGAATTTTTATGTTACAAGATGAGGAAAAAAACCAGTTGTCCTCCCTCTATAAATAACCTTCTTCCTTGATTATGAAAGTAGAATGCTTAAAAGAAAATTGGTCACTGCTTGTACTTGAATGTCTTGGATGCACATGTTTCAGATGGTATGCATTTTAAAAAGTAAAAGATTTAGTGGATAACTCCAAGTTTTAACCAAGTTTAAAACACCTCCAATCTTTCACTGGGTACTTAATGTACTTCGTAAGTGTTAGTTTCTGACATTCAAAAATGTTTTCGAAAGGCAGTATATGTTCAAACACAAACCCACATCTAAATCTGGATCCTCCTTACATGACTTTTTATGTACCATCCTACCTTGGTAGAAGATCCTTTATATTGCAGTCATGCCTAATGGCCCGCTCTTAGGCATTGCCTACAAAAATATTTCAGGTGGTGCTGTAGTTGGCAGGTTTGCAGCTGACGGGGGAAGAACACTCAGTATGCTTAGTGTGATTAGGGTCTTGATCTGTTTTTTGCCATGGAGGAGGATGTCAAAATGCTGCTTGTTCTTTGGGTAGTGCAGCAGCAGACAGTGGTTGACCTGTGCAGGGGCTGAGTGGTCTTTGTTCTTGCAGTGTCCAGCTGGGGAGAATGTGGATGTGGTCTTGGTAGGTAGTCAGATGCTCAGTGTGTCAACCCCCCAAAAGAAAGTGTGGGTCTGTCCCTAAAGCCCCAACAGCCAGACTGCATGTTCTCCTTGGCTGCTTGGCCACTGCTTTCTGATCTTAAATGAGTCAAGCTTGAAGAGATTAAAAAGTGGTGTAAACTAGTTCTTCCTGAACTGGGAAGAACTGCAGTGAGGAAGAGACAAAGACAAAAGGGTGCGCTTGGCTGGGGTAATGAGTGATGGTTACAGTTGCAAGAAAAATGGGGTGAGAGGTAGAGAATTACATGGGGAGAAGAAATATTACAGTAAAAAAAGATCTGGCAAATAATTAATGGCCAGCCTGCTCTTTGGAGTTGATCATGCTTGTGTTAGAGAGTTTCATGGCAGAAAGCCACAAAAAGCATGTGTTTTTTTGTAAATAAATACAGCGGTCACTAGAATTAGCAGTTAATGGTAAGTATTTGACTGTAATGACAGTTTTTTTGGGATTTCAGAGTATCACTTGTTGATTCTATATTTTAAAAACTGGCAACATAGCAGAACTCTGTATTTCTCCCAGAAGTAAAATTACACTCTGTGTTGTATATAAATGGGTGCAGAATTGTACACAGAGCCAGTTTATTGATTTAGGCACAGTTTATCAGCAAAATTGCTTCTTCTGTATTGCATTGTCTTGGCAAATTCCAGCTCTATTGCAGACACTCTAGATGTAGAAGTGGAATAGGATCCAAGAATACCATCTCTTTGTTTATTTCCTCTTGTTTGTTTTTAATGGAAGCGACAGAATTAATTAATCTTTAGTTTGTGAATGATTGAGTGTCAGTGAGAGACATGGTGTGTCTGTTTCCCATTAAGATGAAGGCTAAAGTTGTTAGGGACTTGTACTACAGGAATGGAATATGCATTTGGCAGTGGAATGACTGCTGCTCCTCGGGCAGGGTCAGACTGCTAAATGATCTCTCCTGTGCTGGTGGTTGCTGTCTGCGAAGCTGTTATGGCTCAGTCTTCATAGAAAACAGCTCACTGGCAGGTGAGCTATTCCTGAATCATGTGGACTGGGAAGATATGTGCTCCTTGGCTGACATTAATGGTGGAAAGGAATGTACAAGCTTCTTGCTATCTTGTCACCTTTTGCCACCTCTACACTGACCTTTTGTCTTAAATCCCATCCTCACGTCAGACTGTGTTCAGAACAGAGTCATGTAAGAAGCTGTGATGTGACTACACATTATAGCCGATGACATACTGTTAGTTCAGTCTCCTTTGCAGGCGTAGCATTACATAAACTAAAAATTCATGGATGTGATTACACTCAACAAAACTTTGTATTTTAAGCTGTACTAAAGTTTTCAGCTATATTAAGCTGTACTAGTTTGTCTGTGTCCACCTGCAAACCTTTTTGCCTTAGCCCCTTATGCTCTTACGTATGCAACAGTACTAACAGTATTTCAGATCTGTTTGAGACAAGCCAAATACACCGCATGCCTACTTTTACCAATCAGTCATAAGATTTCCAGCTACAAGCTGGAGAGATGCTAGTTCCTTAAGTAATAAAAGCCTCTCATCATGGAGAAGAAAGGGTTTTAATTTTTACACTGTACTTCTTATATTAATTTTCTTCATAGAATTGGCTTTGTTCAAGTTGTACTTGCTAAATAAATAATTAATGATCTATAGTTTACAGGTTTTGTTCCCTTCTGGTTTAGATTACATGAGGTAGAAAATTAAATGTAAATAATGTGTTACTCTTCTGATTGTTTTTTATTTTTCTATTGTGCATGTTTTTATATATTGAAATGTATTATCTTTTTAGGAAGCTGCTCTAGAAAAACTTTCAGGAATTCACTTGATAGTTGCACGTTACAGGCTATGCAAGCTGCCTGAAGCCAGGTATCACAAGAAGTGACATGAAGGGTGAAATCACTAGCCCAGCTGAAGTGCATCTGCACCAATGCACACAGTATGGGTGAAAACCAGGAGGAGCCGGAAGCCGTGGTGCTGCAGGACAGCCATGATGTAGTCGCCATCATGGAAACGTGGTGGGATGATTGTCATGGCTGCAGTGCTGCAATGGATGGTTATAAGCTCCTCAGGAGAGATAAGCAAGGAAGGAGAGGTGGTGGGGTGGCCCATTAGGGCATATTTCAACTGTGTAGAGCTCAAGGATAGTGATGATAAGGCTGAGTGCCTGTGAGTAAGAACCAGGGACATGGCCAACAAGGCAGTCATCCTCAGGGGTGTCTGTTACAGACCACCCCGCCAGGATGAAGAGGCAGATGAAGTATTCTGTAAGCAGCACGGTGGTGTTTCACAGTGGCTAGCACCTGTTCTTGTGGGAGACTTTAACTTGCTGGATGTCTGCGTTCCCAAAAGGGTTTTACTCCTTTGTTTTGTTGCTCTTTGAAGAGCTAGGTGCTTCAGAGAGTTGTCATTGTGATCCTGAAAATTGATCTCTGCTTCTGTTACTTAATAGTGTTTTCAGCTTCATACAACATCTAACCATACGAAGTCTCTTTTCAGTTCTTTGGCCTTGTGATTCTTAAAACCATAGGATGTTCCAGACTTTCTGGTTTTATGTTGTGATTTGAGGAGCATATTTTCAATTCCTCTAAACCAGTATTATTTGAGAAGTGGCAAAATACCTGAGTGACCTTTAAGAAGTCTCTATTTTGAAGTAATTTTTAGCTAGAACCTTTCCTGGAAATTCCTTTTTTCCACCTTTGTTTGCCATGGCAACAAACTACATGTGGTTTAAGGGAGACCATCCATCTTGTAAAATACTCTGGTTTTCCAGCCTTGTATAGTTGCTTTCACTGTCTTCCTTTGGTTTCCTTGGGTCTGAAGAATGTTACGTATTTATTGATTGTAGCTTTCTAAATTTATGTAAAATCTGTTGTAAAGAGTAGGAGAAAAGTGCCTCTTGCTAGATGGGACTGGTAGTCTTCGATACTGGCTAATTTTGCTTGGTTGTGGGGTGTTTGGATTTTTTATTTTGACTCTGTATATATGCTACTAATGAGTGGAAACTTTCGTATCCTCCTGCCACATGCGTAAGATCGAACACTATAAAATTCTGCAAGAAGTATGACACAATAGGAGCAGATTAGTAGAACATAATGGTTAGCACTGAGGTCCTGATATCCACAATATTATTTATTTGGGCTAGCCATGATCTGATCCCATGGACTGATTGGTGACTGCTAGTTTAAATGCACTGGTTTCATGCCTAGATCACACTTTTTAAAGTCTAGGTTCATCTGAAAGAATTAAGTTTCCTTACTGTACTGTGGAGTGTGAGTTACAGAGGACTGTCATGAAAAGCAGGCTCCTTATCCAAACTAAAACATGAACACTGACGCACCCTACATCTGTCACAATTTAACATGTAGAGCCGTGGATCTTTCGATGTAAATTGAAATTTCTTCTGCTTTTAAGTGCTGAAAGTCTGCAGTGTGTACGGCTGTCAGCCAAGATGGTGACCACTGTATACAAACAAGGTTTGCAATATAAAATTCCAACTAATGATAGCTCATAAGTGGCTGTAGCTTAAAATGGCTCTAGCTTAAAGGGACAAAATAAGACACTTTCATTGCTTGTTTGTAATAGTTAAGACTTTTTAGCCACTAACAGTGTTTGACAAGTTTGCTTAGAAGTAGTAGTTTTGAAATTGTGATGGGTTGGCTTAAAGTAAAGCTTTCCGGTCTAACATATGAGCTGTGTGCAATAAGGTGGCACTACATTTTTTTACTGAGCTCACTATGGAATTGTCTCTGTCAGCTTCATGTAATTAATTGCAGAATTATAAGTACTAGAGCTAAAAGAATGAAGAACAAAACTATTATACTAAAAGTATACTTGGACCTGGTTTTGCTCAAATCTTTGGAAATGTTTTCTGATGCTTGCAGGTGGCACTTCGTATTTCATTATGGACCGTTTTGAAGACATATCAGATGGTGAAGTGGATCATGCCTTCTTTGACAGTGACTTTGAGGAAGAGAAAAAGAAAGCTGAAGAAAATGGTGAACATATAGAGAAAGGAAGTACAAAGGCAGCTCTTGCAGACACTGATTTGGCTTCTAATTCAAAGGATGAAGAGTGTTGTGAGGAAGAAAGTGAAGAAAAGCAGATAGATTTGCAAAAGGATCAGTCCCTAGAAAACAGCAAAGATCCTATTGAAGATGCTTCATCTTTGACAGTTTCTCCAGTTGCAGAGAATGCAGGTACATCTGGAGCAACACCTGCAGCAAATAGAGGAACACAGGAGAATGTTCCTGTTGGAATTCCCAAAATAGTTAAAGAAGGTGAAGAAGATTACTATACAGATGAAGAAGATAGTAGTGATGATGGCAAAAAACAGAAGGTTAGACCAAAGTCAGCTAAGCAACCAAACAACATAAAAAAGGCTAGCAAAAAATATACTATCAGCTCCTCCTCTTCTTCTTCCTCCTCCTCCTCGTCCTCCTCCTCATCTTCAAGCTCAGATACAGATTGTTCTGATACAGATTCTGATAGCTGTTTATCAGATTCATCTCATTCTTCTCCAAAGAGGAATGCTTGTAGAAACGTTCTTCTGTCTCCAAAACAAAAATTCAAGTCAGCTATGAAATTAGCGGAAGGAAAACCAAAGCTTGGTGATGACCTGGAGGAGTCTGAAGACACAGTGACTGACGTAACACCTCTGTCAACTCCAGACATCAGTCCTATCCAGTCTTTTGAATTTGTAGCATCAAATGATAAGAAACTAAAAGTAAAGAGACAGGAAAATGTGAACCAAGAATTATATGGTAATTTTCAGAATTTAAGTATAACACTTAATGTGCAAAACCTGTGGGGCTGGGAAATTCAATCTTATGTCTGTATTTTTTTCATTAGATTCCGAGTTTGATCGCAGATATAGTCGAAAAGTCTTGCATGATGCCATGGACCTGAATCAGCTTCTGAAAGGTGATTTTTAAATTTTCTTTGTACAAAATACAACATCTGCATGTTGTTGAGAACAACTGTGTTCTAATAGAAGAGAGTGGGGTTTAATATGCCATGAGAATTTTTAAAACTGGTTGGTGTTTAAGTGGTGTTGATCTAATTCTTTGAGTTCTTCTCTATGTAATAGTACTGATTCTGCAATTGAGAAAAGAAGCATGTGTTGGCTTGCATATAACTAGATATAAGATACACAGATGGAGTGAATCTAAAAAAGGTTTGATATATTAACAAATTGAATAATAAAACTGCACATGCATTTTAAGGTGTACTGGACTATGGCACAATTTAGTATCTGAATTAAAACATCAGCCTTTCTGTTGAAAGGCTAGATCATCAACCTCCAAAACTGAAAGAGGGTCCAAAATTTCATTGCATGATAAATGGTATTCATATACTTAAACTTCTAGTACCTTTTCAATAATTAAACAGAAGTATTTGAAATCCTTTTCTGAACTAGGTGTCTGCCTTCTAAAATACCATAGGTTGAGTAAAGGTGTTTTAAAAAGAAAAATAGCAGATAATCTTTACTAAAACTTGAGTGGTTGCTTCTGGCTAATAGACTTGAAAAATCTTAATAATGAAGCCTAAGAAAATTTGGAGTCTCTTTCCCTGCATTCATTGCAAACCTCCATTATATGGGGTGAGAATGCCCTGGATGATCTCATGTGCATATTTTCAGGTCTATGTGGTGCTTTTGCATTTGTTTTCATGGCCCAGAGTTTTCAGTACTAAAATCTGTGGAATAAAAAAGGCTTGACTCAAGCCTCTTGCAGTTTAAGTCTGTTACATTCCAAGCCAGGTTTGCTGTGTTGAAGTAAGCCTGGCATGACTAAAACTGCATGTATTGTGTTTCTTCACTTTGCACCTCGTTAGACTGAGCTTCTGGTGAATAAGGATTTAAAATGTATTGTAGACACGGTTTAACTTGCCTATAAGTAAAAAATGAGGATTTTATTTGTATGGAAATTCTTCTGATGTTAAGGAAAGCAACGCTAGCCATCAAGAAAGGTAGAGCTGATTCTCATCTCTGGCCAGTCCTTGTGCTTCAGCCATTCTTTCATACTAGGAGCAATGCCAACCAGTTGTCAAAACATGATGTCAGAAGAGTTGTTGCTAGGCAATTGAAATTATGATGTCCTATGTCTGTCTGTATTTGTTCCCTGTAAGCAAGAAGCTATTTAATAGCCAGTGATTACCAATGGATTCATCTCATCCCTAAAACAAATGGATATTATATCTCAGAGCAGGTATTCTCAGAGATGAGTCTCTGTTGGGGAGGAGAACTTTTTTCTCAAAGCTGAAAACCAATTCTAAATAACAATAATAAAGATAGAGTAATGAGAAGTAGAATTCATATAGTCTAGCAGCTAATGTTCCTGATTAATGTGTATATTACTCCCAAGTGCCTCTAAATTGGAAAGCACAACGCAGCTTAATTAGTTTGGGCATTTTGAAGTTTAAATGAGGCAGAATTATTAACGGTGGAAAGTAACTAGTCTGGGAAAATGGGAGCTAATCTTATTCTGAGTTATGGCTTACAGATTTTTTTTGTACACGTTAGGGAAAAAAAATTGCAAATAATTTTCCCCCACCCTCCAGTCTCCATTAAATGTTCGTCAGAACTGCATAGGCATAAACATTGCTTCAAGTGAGAACACTCAAGCCCAGACCTGAATGCAGGAAAAAATATTTAAATAATCATGATTTGGTTTTAAAGTATCATATTCTCCCAGTACTTTATACTGATGATGCATCTTATTTAAGTTTTTTGTCAAATATGCTTGTAATATAGCTGGACCTAAGCGTTTACAGCAGTTATACAAGTTTAATTTCCCAAAGTCCCCAGACACTTGCAGAATTTCTGTGTGATCTGTTACTGTGTTGTTTCTGTGGGGCACACAGTAATTAATTTTGTATGATTGTTCACATTACCAGTGCGTACATTTGAGAAGACTGGAATCTCTTGTATTAAAAAGAGAATTGCAAGAACAAAAAAAAGGAAAGAAATTTGTTCAAAGAGCAAGCGTTGGACTACCACAAGAGTCTGGTTATTAGGCAGCAAGGTGCTTTGTGTATCTTAAAGCAGAATTAATTTGAAGCATTTAGAAACTGTTGCAGTTAAATTTAAAAGTAGTTGAAAAAGTTTTTCCTTTATATGTCCTTTACCTATTTGTGTTCATATTGAAAACTATTCATTTGTAAGCATTTAAAAAATCGTACGTGGACAAAAAATTTGTCATGCCTTTACAACTCTTAAAGCTATGCTTGTTCTTGATAAAAGCCAAATTTTCCATTATGCATTTCTTAATAAGCCAAAATCTCACAAACAGCATAATTCTAGTTGGAAATGTCATAGTCCTCCTGCCGTATATTGCACTTGGATTGTTTTTTAGATGGGTATTGCTGATAACAGGTGTGGTTATAAATATTCAGGTAGCATAGATACAGTTTTTCAGTTGTTTCATGATGTTATATAGATCTTTGTATGTAATTATTTTGTGATTCAATGATGTTTGCACTTTGCTATAAACCTTAAAGATATTTCAGAAAATTAATAACTGAAAGCAATATTCTAAACCCATAACAATACAAAATGTTAGTTATTTCCTCTGCTGTACTCTTGAGTAATCTGAACACAAAAAGAGAATTTGGCAAAGCAAAGAAATAGATTTTAAAAGATGGTGATTTATGAAATTACCTTCAAAAACAATGTTAGAAAGCTGGGAATAAAATAAATTGGAAAATTTTCTAATGCTATTTTTCCTTGATCCTATGTCTTGATTATTATGCGGCTAAAGAGACAGGTTAAGTATATGAGTGCGAACTAAGCACTCATCCATCTCAACCCATTGTGCTACAGATTTGCTCTCTGTCTTTAGACAAATCTCTTGATTTCTATAGTTCAGAACAGAGTTGTCTGCTAAAATTGCTCCATGTCTCTTTATCCAGATTTGTTTGGTATCAATACAGTGGGATAGCACAAGGTATATACAGTGCTAAAGAATTTAGTACTTTGTGTTTTCTTCTGTAAAATGGGGTTGATACCTGCTTATTTTACAGAAGTGTCTGTGAGAATTAGTCTGTAAATCCATGGTATTAGCTATTATTAACCTGAGGAGGTGGTGTGATGGGGTAAGTAGGGCAATTGGCCACAGACTGAAGACCAGTTCTATCCTTGAAGCTCTCACTGACCTCTGTGCTGATAAATCTTTTTGCCTCTTCTATGCCTTAGATTTTTAAAATAGTCAGAGTTCCCTCTGTGAAAAGTGCTGTAATATAAATATCATTATTATGAAAGTGAAAGCTCTGTGTTTCTGAATTAAAATCTATTGTAGAAAAATAAATAGCAGCTTCAACTGAACATGCAGCAATCACTTCACCTTTTTTTTTCCTCATATAATTTGTCGCTCAGGAAATAGAACAAGTTTTTGATAACTGAAACTTTGTTCTCTTTAGGGATATGTTATCTGTGTGCTCATTCATGCTGAACTAGTGTATTTGTAGAAAAGCTAATAAGCAGTATCTAAATTTAAAGTAGACTCTACAATACACGCATACCCAAACTGTAGAGTTGAACTAAGCATATATAGCTTTTCTGCAGAATTCCATTTAGTGTGTATGTTCAGAGTTTGAACTCATTTTCAATGTGTATGTGTATTCACATGCTTGGTTTTCACAGGTCTAGAAACTCGTGTTGAGGTAGAAAAGCAATTACTTTTTCTTATATTAAGAGTTTGAAAACAGATGGAAAATCTATGAGATTATGGAGAGGTCCAGACTTTCCCAACATCCATGAGAAAATGTGTAATTATGGGGAAAAAAAGTCCAGCACCTGTAAGATATCTGTTGTCTTTCTCATGGTATCAAGAGATAACTAGCAGCCCTATTTAAGCATGTTTAAATAGGGAAAATTTTTACCTGAGAAGGACATTCTGCTTCTCTTAAAAAAAACCCACCAAATCATGAATTCTCCGAAATCTCTTTTAAAGAGGTCTGTGGCCTGCAATAATGAATGTTCTAGGAAGTATTTGTTTAGAGATACCACAGGGAAATAGTTTCACTCTTAAACTACTATATATTGATGAAGAACTGTGATGTATTTAATCTTTTTGTGTTTTTCAGATGTGATACACGTGGTAGTGTAGCAGTATAAAATATCAGTCAAGTGTAAGCATCGAAGCAATTTATATTGGGATTGCAAAAGATACACTGAAACATACATGATTTTAATTTTAGCCTTAATGCCATTAGGACAGCTGTATTGTCCTGTCCCAATGCATTTGACTTGCTAATTATAAGTTGTATTTTATATAAGGCTTGGCCTTTCTCATTCTGCAAGGTTATTTCAATGCTTAGAAATTGAAAGCAATAAACAGCTTGTTTATGGCTTAAAAAAAAAGTCAGGTATCTCTCCATGGAAACCAGCTTTCATAGAAATCCTGTGAATACCAGGAAATTTTCTTTTCCTGCTTACCAGTAAATGAGAACTAGACTGTACACTGTGCAAGTCATTATGCAAATGCTACTGCTTATTTATCATCTCCTCCAAATTATATTTATGGTCTGACTAACAATGAAAGTAACTAAAGGTTTAGTTAAATTACTTATTACCCACTGATAGAGTATGAATATGATAGGTAAACCCTATTGCATCGTTCCAAGACTTACAAACTCTTTAGAACTTTAAATCATAACCTTAAACTGTAGTGTTATCTCTTGTTCTCATGGCCACTGCAAAAATAGTCAGGTACACCATTCAAATGCTTAGGCTTTGTGATTAAAGAGTAGTGTGGGTGCATTGTTGAATAAATCATTGAAATAACTATGAAACTCAAACACCTGAGTTATATAACATGAACCGTGCTACCAGTATTTAATAGCATTTGGAATCTTATTTTGTTTTTGCTTATTGATGGTGAATTGTCCCTGGTTCTGTGGGCATGTGCTGACCTCACTTAGGCACCTTCTGTCTCTGCTATGAAAGCAACGTTGCCAGTGAGTGGTGGCATGCATTCAGTGCATATTGGACATACATTCCTGTTGTGGATTACCTCATTTTCTGTCATAGCAAGTGTGTGGAGAATAGGTGTGTGATGCTGTATAAATAGTGCTTTGCAGAGGGAGGTTGGACAGATTTTCAGCCAGGTACCTGGAAGCAGTAGCAACTATTACTGCTGATTTGAAGTTCAGGAGTCAGAAGTGTCTTTCTGAACCATGGAAAGAATGTCACCTCTGCTTCAGGAAGACCTACAGAAGTTTTTCCCCACTGCTTTCTAGATTGCTTCTGTGATTTATTTGAGCATCATTTAAGGAGTGGTGATTTCTTCTGCTTGTTTTGTTAGGAACATGCATGCTGTAGTATTCGTGATGCTCTTTCAGTAAAATGATGCAGTATGCATTCTGTTGTCTCTTTTTTCTACTAAACTTTAGACTCTCTTGTTACACAGTTCCTGTGGAAATCAGTGTTGCATTTTTGTTGTTTAAAAAATATTATCTATAGATAGGGTCCAGTAAGTTATGGTTTGCTTTGTTGTGGTGTTTGCAGCTTAAATTCTTCCTAAACATAGATCTTAACTAAGTAAAAAGTAACTCCAGTAAATTAATTTAACAGCTTGAAGAACAACAAACCAGGTACTTTACTTTTACCTGATCCAATGCTTTGGTGTATTGCAGCAGTGTTGCAGCAAAGAGCTAGTTGAGAAATTTCAAATGTGGTTCTTGGGTCATATAGAAGGCTAATAATAAAAGGATCATTTGAGGAACTAGAGAGTTTTGGATCGGTATTTTCATTCCATCCCCTTGTAAAAACACTTGCTGCTCCATGTGTTGTGTCAGATCTGAACTTCTGGTGCAGTATTAATGAGTCTTCTGTAAATCAGCCATCTATCAATAGATTACTTACTGGGTTTTGGCAGTTCTCCGCTAAGGCTTCACTGAGTAACTTCACAACAGAACCTTTGTGGTGTTCTTAATTCTTTCACTGTAGTAATATATTTCTCTTGAGTTGCGATAAATTCAATATTATGACTGTTAGCAAGCTCTCAACCTCAAAAGTTGCCAGAAAGCTTTTGGCAGTACTAAAGTCAGTTTCTACATTAAGAATAAATAAATAATAATGAGGCTAAGAATGAACAACATACTGAAGAAAGTGGGCTGGAGTCTCTTTTTGCCTGACACAAAAGGGAAAGGCTATCTTTGTGGTGAGGTGATAAAAGGTGTGGATGAGGCACTGTAGAAGTGATACATATTCAAAGGAAAAAGACTTAGGAGAGGCTAAGGAAAAGAAGAAAGAAGAGATGAATGAAGAAAGTCTCTGTGTTGAGGGGGGATGTGACTGAAGATGAGAGTAAAGTTAGTAAAATTTTGTCCTTGCATATATAAGTAGTAGTAGAGCAATGCATGGATATGTACATAGATACATATTTACTCTAATTGCCTGAGAGCTTCTGGTAAAATAGGGGGTGTTTAATGCTGCTGAAGTTGCATGCCACTACCCCCAGGAGATCTGAGTGACAAAGGAACGCAGCAGTGCTTGTTGAGCCCCGTGTGTAGCAATCGCTTCAGGGTTCCTTGAATCCTTGTAAATCCAGTAGCATTTACTGACCAGCTTTGGGGTGAAAGGGAAAGGCCTTTGTTCCATGTCATTGCTCTGGTTTTATTTTTTCATCACACCTAACATTGGTTCACCAGAAAAGTGAGCAAGTGAGAAAATAGGTAGCAAGTAATTACCTTGAAGCATTTTTAATCTCTTTACTGGCTATAGTTCATAGTTACATCAAAAACGTATACAGTCTCTTCCAAAGTATAGCCTGCTGTTTTATAGTGAATTAAAAGTCATTGACCAGTGAAAGCATGAAACCTGTATTTCTAATTGAAAACGTCTTTATCCAGAATGCTGTTGCTTTAAATTGATGTTCACTAGTTGACACCTTCCACAAAAGCAAAAGAATTGTTGGGAATTTGCACTGACAGTCATTCAGAAATTTAAATGTCTCTTGTAATAAACTTCATCACCAATAGCAGTGACGCCACAAGGCTAGGTCAAGACTTGAGTTCCACGACTGTTCTTTGTCACAACCTGTTTTCCACTTTTGCATATGATGTGCAGTCCTCTTTAACCCATGAGATGCTATGGATATAAGGCAAAAGGTAAAATTACCTTTTATAGCTCCATAATAATGCAATTATCAATTATGTAACATGATATCTTCTTCAGATAGTTGTTCAATTTACTTTCTTCTAGCTGTATTCTGCAGTGCTGGTTTTGCTTGTTCCCATAAAGACATTTTAAAATATTTTCTACTGAGATGTATGCTGCAGCTTGATGTTGTCATGTGAATTGTGGCTCTAGTTATTTTCTTTGCATTTCTTTTTGTCCCTTGTAGGCTTATCCCGATGAGTCTCATTCCAGGTTTGTCTCCTCCAGTGGTGTTGATGGCTGTACTAGTTTTACCTTGAGAATAACCAACTAAACTGTAGAGGTGTTTTTCAAGACATTTGTATTGTATTAACCTGTTGATTGGCACACTAGATCTGCACTAGTTTGCATTGTGTCTTGGTTTTGAGGTGATTTGCATCTTCTCTTGACAAACAAAAGCAGAATTTGCTGATGTGGGCAACCTCAGAGCTACCTAGGGGCAGTTCTTGCCTATATTGGCTAGCATGCTGATAGTGCAAGTTTATTGATTTCCAGATGGATGTTGAAATTCATGAAGTGTTTGGATTTTGCATTTTGAATACTGTTCCTAAGTTTCTCAAAGACAGTCGCAATATTTACTTGCATCAATTCCGAAAATAAGCTCAGTAAAGATTCTGCAAGAAAGATTTCATTTTGTTTTGAAGTAAGAAAATGCTCTTCATTCTTTGAGGGTTTTTTCACTGTTAGGCTGCCAGGCTGCCTCAGACATCTCTTGCAAACAGATCGCTAATGTGGAAGTGTTTGCTGAGGAAATATTACTGCATGCCTGGGGTTTTCTTTTCTCTTTCTGCTTTGGATGCTTGTTTTGCTTGTGTGGGACTTCTAGGGGTAAGAGTGAGGGGTGTCTTCTGAAGGCACTGTGATATTGGAGGAGTGTGGGGAATGGCACGAGTAAGGCTTTTTTGCCTGTGTCTCAGCTCCAAAAATCAGTTTAACGTAACCTGGTAGTGCCGTTCCTGTACCATAGATAATGCAGTGGTTTGATGGGGGGTAACACCATGACAGCAAAACTCTTAAAGCAGTTGCCAGAAGACCTGCTGCAGAGCTTTAGAGGGCAAAGGCTTAGAAATGGGTCAACAGCACAGCTCCAGTGAAACTGTAATAAATATAGCTGGCTCTGGCTAGAGTGAAGTTTTCCAGTTGTCTTGCAATTGTGCATGTCAAGTTGCTGTGTATTTTTAAGTGTGCATTCTTTGTCTTGAAACCTTATATCATGGTTTGATTGCCGTTTGCTTACCGTTTTAAATTTCCATGCCCCAGTAATTTGTTATATGTGCTCACTCATTTCTTTCCATCCATTAAATTTAATTCTCATCATTCCCTTTGCATTTTCTGCACCAACATGATGTAGGATCGCTTTAGGAGTTCAGTATCAACAAAATCACTTCAGGAAGTGCACTTTGTGTCTCTGAGTCAGGCTTCCCCAGTGTCAGTTTTCTGTCTGCAACTTTGTTTCTAGTCTGCCTCTCAGCTGAGACGGATACTTTAGATTTACTTTCGAGCAAAGTTTAAATCTCTTTCTATGTGCAAACATCTAAATACTAGTTTATGGTTTAATTCTTGGTTCTGATTTATGTTTAGTACTGGGTTCCTGAAGCTGTGTTTTCTAATCTGCTTATTTATTACATTTTTTTTGCTGTTTTAAAGCTTTCTTACAGTTGGATAAAAAAGAACAAAAACTAACCATCGATCATCCATCTAAAGTAATAAGGAAAAATTACTCTTTCACAAATGAAGAAGTAAGACAGATTGATCGGGAAAACCAGAGGTTGCTAAAAGAACTGTCCAAACAGTCTGCAAGGCCAAGGAGAAGTAGCACGATGAAGAAGACGTCTGTACCGCAGCCTAGATTGTACCACACTGCCCTCAACAGGCAAAAAGAGCAGCAAAGAATTGAAAGAGAAAACCTGGTAAGTTTTGAGTTTGGATATGGATCAGTAAATTGAGAAGGACTATCTCTTGTCAGATGAGCTGTTGCTAAATACTTGGAAAATTGATGAGGCAGCACATGGACCTTTACTGCAGTAAGTCTTCAATAAATTTCCATTACTATAGTGTTGGCATAATTGTTCATATTGGGTGAGTTTCTTGGTTTTTTGGGAGAGCGGTGGGAGTAATGATGCTTTTTTTTTTTTGATGGAAATAGATTTTAGTTTATATGCATTTGCTCTACTTTGGTATTGTTTAATTTAAGAGGAACAACCCTTATTGTTAACACACTCAAAACTCTGGATAGCAGTCTGACTCTGTTCGTTCTGCTTCATGCATTGTGACTACTAGTCTCTCAAAAACAGGCTTGCTTAAAATAAAACAATCAATATGATAGCATCAAACCATTATATTTGAAATACATGAGATACAAAGTCAACGTCAGTTTTGGTTTTTGCCTCATAGCTATCTCTCTCTTTGAATATTTGTAGTGCTCTGATTGCCACAGTGTCATGGCAATTACAGTAGCTTACTTTACTGGAAAACAAAAATTCAGACTCATTTGTAGGGGTATTGGCAGAGTTCTCAAATAATAGAAGTAATACTGGTTTGAATAAGATACTTTTAGTAATTGAATTGTAATACATGCATGTAACGACATTTTCATATCTCTTATGCATTTATCAGTGTGTTTGAAAAAGAGATAAAGTTATAGTTAAAATAATTGGAAAATGTATACTGGAAGTAATTTATTACTTTTTACCTTCTGTGTAGGTATAAAGGTTACAATTTCCTTTTCTATACACATAGACAGAGGTACAGATTCAACATGGAGAAAGTGTGATTGCCCTATTTGGAAAAGTCTGTTAGGTTTTCATTCTTCCAGCTTTCAGACATCTGGATTGCTAAAACTTTTCAGATTAGGAAACTTTCTCCCCAGCTCCACTAGACTGCAGTTCACATTATACTTTACAGTCTGAAAGAATTAAGCACAAGATTTTGTTATAGATGTGTGATACTTGTCATTGGCTGGGGAAGAAATGGTTTTAGGCTTTGGTGTGTTTAGGTTGGTAGGAGGGTGTTGATGGTGTTTATTTCAGGTGTTGAAAACAGGTCTTGCTCTACCACATGAACCTTGTTAATAAGAATATATTCTTAGGGAGGAAGTGCTGTGCCACAGTGACTTAGGATGTAACAGTAATATGCTGTACTGCATAACAATTGATGATTGCAGTGAATGAATGTATAGGATGTTTTAAAATACACTTCTGTTTACTCAAAGCCACAACCCCTTTCTCTTGTGATATATTGCAATGTTTGTTCCAGACTGTCTTGCCTTTGCAACTTTTGGATCAAAAATGCAGCAGACCTAAACACATAAAAATGCAGCAGACCTAAACACATAGAGTAATTTAATATATTGCTGCTTTAGTACATGTTAGAGATTTATGGTGGTTGCATGTAGTCCAAGAGACAGTATTGTTTATTTACTCACTCCTTTATAGTTTAGTTGTTGTCATCAGCAATGTGGGTGGACGTGTTTGATATGAGAATTTATGTTAGGACATTGTGCTAGTTTAGACTATGAAAGCATTTAGTTTATTCTGTTCCCCAAACTCAGGATGATATATTCTGTTTTTTCTTTTTGGATCAGTGATTCATCAGTGCAGCTCTTCCGTTTTGTTTAACTTCGCTATAATTT
Source organism: Mohoua ochrocephala (assembly GCA_013398855.1). NCBI lineage: Eukaryota > Metazoa > Chordata > Aves > Passeriformes > Acanthizidae > Mohoua > Mohoua ochrocephala. The sequence goes on from VZTA01020380.1 coordinate 288,917, forward strand.
TTTAGCAATTTTGTTTACATTTCTGTTCTGTTTGAAGTGTATGTACACCTAGAGCATCACAGTTTTAACATACTGATTTCTGTAGCACTACCTTTTGAGACTACAGGTGTGACATACTTTTCTCTGAGACTGTAAATGAAGAGCAGCCCTACCTTGCTCATTGCTGACATTTTTTTGCTTTATATTGATAAAAGTATGTGCTTTATGAACTTGTTTTCTTCTGGTCAGCAGCTTTCTTCACTTTCGTAAATTTGAAGAGGTGGAATTGGTGGAATTCCATGGAATTTTATTATCAATCTTTCTTCTCTTACTTCTCAGGAACCTTTTTTTATACAAGGCCTGAGGGTACTGCATACAGGATATGGTGTTTGATACACCTTTGCGAAATGCTTGTTGGAAAAGGATAGAGTTTTGTAAATAATTCAAGAATAGAAATCTGCAGCAGTAATCTCTCTGCAGGGGGTTAAAGAGTTTTGATGCAGAGATTTTTTTTTGCTGGTGTTGGCACAGCTTTTATAATTTCTTGTCTTGAGGTTAACAACTTGTCTAGGGAAAATGTTCACTTGTTCCACCAGAACATTCTTGGCATTCTTGGCATTTACTTACTGTTATCAGAAAGTTTGATTTCTCTTGCAGGCATTTAGCATCGGAGATGATGCAGGAAAGTAAGTAGAAATTTTAGGAAATTAAAGAGGAATCCGAGTAGTTTGGTGCTCCCTGGCTTTGTGAAAGGGTGCAAGGAGGTACAGGAAATGAATGTCGTTCCCGCAGACTGTTAGAAAGAGCAATAATGGAATAAAAAGATGCTTTACTCTGAAGAACAGTAGTTTGTAGTTTTAAAGTACTGATTAGCAATCTATGGACAAAGCACAATTAGCAGAACAGATGACTGCTAAAACTAATGCCAGAATTTTGTACTCGCTGCTTTTGACTGTGCTTTTATAAATGGAACCTACTTTTGGTTACTTTTCAGCTCTAGCAAGATCAGAGTGTGTCTCTTGCCAATAGAGGATGCTGTTGATTCAGAAAACATTCTACTCTTGTGTTTGAACATAATTTCAATCCCTCTTCTTCAGCAGAAAGGAACTTAAGTGTGACTGATGGTTACTTTGTTCCCATGTCTGCATATGTGTGTGTCTATCTCTATTGATTTAGTAATCATTTTTGCCAGTGTAAATAAGATACTGAACTTCATAGGCTATATGCCATTGAAGCTTTTAATGGTTTATTAGGTAATGCAAAAATCTGTGCTGGCATATACAGGTAAGTGTTTCGGGTCCTTGAAATACAGATTTGCAGCCATCACATCATCCTTCAGTCACTTCATCAGAATTTAGAAGTAATTCATATCTCTGTTGTTTTCTGGTGGGTTTTTTTCATCATTATTTATGACCAGGATTTAGGTGTTAGATGACCTCAGTGAGCTAAGCTGCTGGGTTCAGTCAAGTTCCTAGGGAACGGTGACCTTTCGAGTTCACACTGGAATTTCACTGGAAGATCTCAGCAGCTCTGATAGGGGCAGTTCTCAGACCTCAGCTCAGGAGGGATAAGGGTGTTCTTTTTTGTGGATATTTGGCCTTCCCATGCATCCCTGCACATTCTTCCTACCTCGTGCTGTTACAGCTCACTGCACATAAGACTCCATGTTCTTCATTCCCTCACCTCATATTCCCACAAAAGGTACCCTAAGCCCTAATAGAGCCAGCTCTTATCCCAGTTCCAGTATGGTGACCCTTCCACACAAATTTTTTAAAAAATCACTTGCTGTGTTTCTCTGCAAGGGCTTTCTCTTTTCACTTACTTGGTTCCCTGAGTCCTCTCTGCTGCAGATTCCTTATTTTTCTGGCCACCACTTGCTGCAGTCAGTGGCCTCTACCTGCACAAGGATTCTTCAGGGAGACTTTGCCTTCTCTTGCAATTGGAGCTGGCTTTGTCCTGCTGGAAATCCTGAATCTCCTTTAGAAATGCATTTATTGTACTGCCATAAATGAATGTGTGTTCATTTGTCTCCATGTGATTTAATGGTGCAGATGTGCTGTCATAGTTGGGTGGGAAGTAAAGGGCAGGGGAGGGACAGTGTTTTGGCCATCCCCCTACCTGGCTGACACCACGTACAAAGAATATTCCTTCGATCTTGTGCTGCACCGTGCCTCTCCTGCCAACTGTGTCGTGCTGCAACAAGGGAAGTAACTTCTAGGCATGGAGAGAAGTAGGAGGAGGGCCACTGGTCTATCAGGGTTGCACCTGAGCACATTGTACCTTCCTCCCTAAAAGTATTCCATGCTGCTTTTTCTCTGCCTTCCCTTTGTCCTGTCCCCAAGGACTAGCCCCAGAGTTAGAGAGCATCACCAGGCCTTGGATGCTGCACACTTACGTGGTTGTAGAAAGAATCCCAAGTTTGTTCAGTCTCACTGATCTCAGTCTGGAGGAGAAAGCTGTAGAGAATGCAGTTGTGAAAGAGAATGTAGTTTCCTTTGTGGTCTTAGGAACTCAGAAATACTCATGTTGCATTGATGACTCCTCAGAAACTCAAGCACACAGAGTTTAATACAATATTTTCACTTACTGAGTTCAAAGGTAGTGTGTGCCAAGCCTTAAAGACAAAATGTTGGTAGTTCCTGAGACTACAAAATGCAATGCCAAAACAAGGTTTCCATGGCCTTGTCATAACGGGAAGCTGTCAGGATGTGGGATTGGCACACAGATGTGCATGGCTAAAGTATACTACAGTACAGTGCAAATACATTGTAATTCTGTGATGATGGTAATTAGGCTATAGGCTTTTTGTGGTCAGATTTTTATGGTCTTCGCATTCCTGACCCAGACTAAAGATTATAATAAAGACTGACTACTTGGCATGTTCAAGGAAAGTTTTGAATATTTTTCAAACTGCTTAATTTCGTGGGATTTTTTTTTCTGTACTCTTAGCCTACTTTCCTTGTGGTGTTGCCAGCCACACATAAACTCGATAGCTGTCCAGTTAAAAAGACTTTTCTGTAAATTGAAGACCTTTAAGAGTTTTTTGATGGTTAGAGTTCGTCAGGTTAGAGCTTGTTAATGCAACTGGCAATTAAAGAAAATCACAAATACTTGTATTGATAAGAACAGAAAGGTGTCCTTGAATTAAGTTATCTGTTTCCCCCTCCCCCCAGACTCTGCAAAGGGACAGTGTGGTCACTAATATCAGTGACATTAGAGGAGGTGTAATATAAATAAATTTGAACAGCTGTCAAGGCACACTAGTCAGCTGGTTAGGATTCACAGGAGGTGAAACTGAAGCCTTCATGCTTTAAAAAAGCAAAGTAAACCAAGAAAAAGTAAAATTTTTAGCCTTCCCTCTGAACTCAGTTTAAGAGTGCTACATTTTCAATGGTTTTTTTTCTTCCTTTTTCAACATAGCTGCAGAAGAGTCTGCACTAATTATGTCTGAGGTTTTCTTGCCTTTTTCTGACAGAGAGCTTTAGAATTACCTTCAGTGCTCTCCTGATGGGTGCAAACTTGAATTAGCAGATTTTCTTTTGGCCCACTGTATGGCAGCAGTTTTTTTGATTGTGTTGGGTTTCTTTGTTCTCAAGTTTGTTGGCATTTCTGACATTTCCTTCTGTCATTGATAATATGTATTTTAGTATCTTTATAGATACTAATCTGTGTCCAGATGCCTAGATTTATAAAGGATTATCCCATCCCTAGAAGGTAATCATGCAGGAACACCTTCTGTGACTTTTCTTTATTTAATATTCTACTTTTACTGTAAACTCAGTATTAAAGTAAAAGAAGATGGGTAAAATATAAGCCAGGGAAGTCTTTTGCCAAGATGAGAGGTCATCAATGATACGATACTATATATGTTTTGAGCTTGAATCAAGCGCTCTGAGGACCTACAATGCAATTTAGAGGAACTAATTAACATTCCTGCCATTAGTGTCTGTTACTCTTTTTTTTTCTTCCTTAAAATTTGATTTGGAACATATATTTAGTTCTAAACACCCGAGTTATGTTCTGTGATCTGATTCTTTGATGGTGATTGATTCTTTCAATGATGAAATTTCTATTTACTTCAGTGATGCAGGATCAGGGCTCCAGAGATTTGGTACTTCAGAAGAACAAGGAAAGTGTCAGCTTTCTTCAGTCCATTTCTCAAAAGGAGAACATAAAGAATAAGTAGATTTATATGTATGACTGAAAAACAACATTTGCTCAAGGTGTTTCTACTGTTGTACCAGGTAGTTCCTCAGTTAAGGACCTCAAGATTGTAGGGTTGGTAATAAGAACGAAAGAATCAGATTCGTTCCAGGTTACAGATTTAGTAGGTCAGGACTGCCATTTCACTGTGTCGATGTGTTCACTTCTGTCTGCAGCAGGCTGTTCTCCAAATGGCAAAATTCACGACAGAAAATAGCATGGAAGTTAACATGCTCTTGGTACAATCCACAGCAAAGGGCAAGGGAACCACAGGAGCTCTTTTGTCATTCTCTAGAAAAGCTTTCCTTCAGACACTGCTGCACCACAGAATCTCTATCTGCTTTTTCTGTAGCTCTTTTTTTTTAAATTATTTTTTTCCCCTTCATTAATGGGGACTTGATACTTTTCAAAATACAGGCATAAAAGCAAAAGCAGATGATTTTATTTAAACTAGAATGAAGTGGGCATATGTATATGGATACACATACATACATACATACATACATATATATGTATAAAAAGCCAGTATGTTCAGAATCAAGCTTGAAATTACTGCAGTGTTAAGGAATGCAAATTCTATGAGGCTGTTACAATTGAGTGCAGACTTGAAAAATTCTCAGCTCTCATAGGAAAGTCACTTCTACAATTTACCTGATCTATTTGTGATGGAACAATGTACCGAGAGCTTCCGGTTTTAATACTGAAGGTAAAATAAGTGATCTCTGCAAGTCTAAACATATATAGTTGTATGAGGAGATGTGGATGAAATAGTGAGAAAAATGTTGGCTATAACACTTAGAGACAAGTCTACCATTTCATGTTCTGTAAGTGGCTTTAGTGAAGAGCTATTTCTAGCTGAAGTCCTTCCTTTGACTTTTGCTTACTTAGGTATTCCTGCTGGACGATGAACTAGCTGGCACTTGATGCAAGCACTTGTGACATGTTATGTCTGAGCCAAAGTCACTTGTCCTTTCTCTCTTGTGCACTCTGTGCAGCTTTCCAGTGCTCATGCATAAACTACTAAGAGCTCGTAGATTCCTGTTATAGTTAGACAATGGCAACTGACATCCTGTGAATACTATACTATTTCCTAAGTCACTTCTTGTAAATTTTTTTATTCTTATTAAAAAAAAAAATCAGTACATGATTGGGTGCACAGTTTAATGGTGATACAGCTTCTTGACTTCCACCATACAAGTATACATCTAGGCAATGCATCTTATTAAGAGAGTTATCTTTAGTACTCTGGAGACTTATTGTAAGCACAGTTTGCATTGTCTCTTGTTGATAGGATGCATGTCAGAACCCTGACCAGCAATGGTTGTGTCATTGCTTGATGTTTGTAAGCCATCAAATGAATTGAAATTACTTAGTAGAGGAAATATATAGATCTATGCGAGGCAACCACTAAAGGTGAAATATATTAAAAATGGGAAATTGTTAATTGGAAGTTGCAGGTAGCTGGGTATTTCCCAATTTGTCCTCCTATCAGATTCTTTTTTTAGATTATTGAAATGTCTTAAACCAGTAAATTCTGTTTCAAGTAGAAATAATTACGCAGAATAGGAAACTGTATCTTAAAAATACTGTGTAAGTAGTTACTCCAATATATCACTTGCCACATGATTTCTAGGGCTAATTTCAACAAGAGGAAACTATGTCTTTATCAATAATTTCAAATGCAATCTCTTAAAATTAGACTATGGATAAAAAGAACTCTTGTAGATGTTTGTGCTTTCCTTTTGAAATTAGTTTCACAGAATTCAGTAATCCTTTCTGGGCTTCATATAGGGCAGTATAAAATGGTCTGTTTGCAAAGCAAAGATTAAAAAAAACCCCAAACTTCTCATTCTTCTGGAAATTTAGAAGGGAGGACTAACCAAAGGTGGGATTAGAATAGTGGAACCCAGTTCTTCGCTGCCTTTGGTGATAGTCACCAAACAGATGTATTGTTTCAAATCACCCTAAAGTGCAGAGAACTGTGAGGTACTAAAGATGTACTCAGTGTAGAACTGATAATGTGCAAGGGATAGTTACCATTTGTGTCATAACACTTAGAAAAGAACTGGATATATGACCATGTGCTGCTCACCAGTGGAGGAGTTCCTGTTGTGCACTGCTAAAAATTTCGGGGTTTTTTGCAGTTCAAATAAAAATAAATTTATGACTGTTTGTTTTGCAGCATCTTGTTCATTCTTTGTCTTTCTTGATGACTTTTCTCTTCAATATTAAGGCATTCCTGAAAAGATTGGAAGCAGTGAAACCAACAGCTGGTCTGAGGCGTTCTGAACAACTGAGGGACTATCACCGCCAGATGAGCTATCTGAGTTCTTCATCTTCTGTAAGAAGGGGTAGATCTCCTTTCAGCCAGCTTAGTCCTCCAAGTAAGTACTGTGAAGTTGCAGATTATTGCATTTCTTTGCATAGGTTTATCTTTTTATAATTCAGAATTGTGAAGCACTTACTGTTAAGAATAGCAAATATGTTGTTTTCTCTGTTATCTTTAGATTGATAGTTTATCAAATGGAAGTCATCAAAATGATTTTTCTAATCACATCAAAAGTGATTACTATATGCATTGTTTTGTTGCCATCCTAAATTTCCAATAAATGATCCCGTCAATCATCTTTTCCAAAAAGAAAAAAATCCCTGTAGTAAAGTGTTTTTTGTTTTGCCAGTACCCTTTATTGAAAGAAGAAAGGGGAAAAAACAAACCTTACCAAAAACCTCAAAATAACATCAATGAATGTTCAAATTCTCATTCAGAAAATTTAGGTCTACTGATAGTAGCCTTGTTTTTCTCAGAAACTCTGTGTGTGAGATTTGGACATAGACAATGGGTCTCTATAGAACCGCATGTGTCAGGTTAAAGAACCACAGGCTTGAATTTCTTTCCTGATCATTTATAAGCAACTCATAATCAACTCTTTTGGGGTCGTATTCAATTTACTGTGATTTGGGTTGGGGTTTTATTCTGAGAGCTATGGTAATGAGTGTTGCAGTACTAACATAGCATGAAGTTTTCTGTTGTGCTGAGCATAAGCATTCTCTCTTTGTGTGTTTGTGTGTTAACAGGAGGAACTTCGAGACCATCCACTGTACAAAGTACACTGAACCAGAGGAATGAAAAGCCCATGTCTGATTCAGCCAGTGGGGCATTACAGAGACCTAAACCCACTAATGTTCGTGCCGCTTGGTTATAAGTGTGTTCTTTGCCTCGCATACTGAGATGATACTAAAACTTCTATTTTTAGTGCTTTTGTAAATTCTCTGTGCAAAAATATTTTCTGCATTGTTCAGTGATTGAAATGCATTGCATTTAGAGTAATTGCTTATAAAATGGTTTTAAAATGGTACAAAAAACTTCTGTCAGTGTTTTCCGTGACAGGAAGAATTTATGAAAGAGAAGGAGGTATTTAAATGGACAAGTTAAATAGAAATTTAACTAGTATTTTAGTCTCAGATCATAAGTGGAATTTGTATCCATACCATGGAAGGACAGAATTGCTGTGCTACAGGTGTAAGATGTAAATAAAATTTTTAAAATATTAATAATACTTTAAAATAATGCATTAAACTTATAAGCATATGCTTAATTCCTGGATTGTCCTTGCTTTATATCCTGGCTTTATGAAAGCCTTCTGAATGTAGTGGGTCATGTTCTTGCGACTGAAAGAATCTTTAAGAGCAGTGTGAAGAGGTGAAAAGTAGATTGTGTATTCCTGCATGGTGAGCTAGAATACTGAGGCTGCAGAAGATGATGTTTTGCCACTGTTAAACGTTCAGCACCTGGAGTGTGTTTGGTATGCAAGGCTGTGTCTCTTCCAGATCAAAAGGATATTGGAAGATGTGTTGGGGTCTTTGCGTAGGAAAGAAGCGTCTGATATTATCTGAACAGTAAAGACTGAAGTAAACAGCAGTTTCAGATTCAGTGTAAACAAGAATAAATTCTGGTTACTTCTCAAACTAGAGAATAATATTAAGCAAGGGAAATATTTCATGGCCCTATTTTTGCAGATGTGTGTTCTTCTCAGTGGGGAGATGTAATCTTGAGCTGCAGGAAACACCTTGAGCATTTGATTTGAGTGACTACTAACCAGGATTTAGGGAAAAAAAAAAGACAGTAGAAAACAAAGTCTTGTTACTTTTCTTGACCTGTTTTTAAATGTCATGTTCATATCTAATATTTGTAGTAATGTCAGATAAGCTCCAATAGCAACATCCATTTACAAGAGGAGTAAAATTTAATGGCAGTGGTAATCACAATATTAGGTGGTGTGGTTTATTTCTATACATAAAGGCAAACTTTCAGTGGGCTTGTGTTGTAGGACTGTAGCCTTATAAAGAGCATAAATTGTGACGCCACTATCTGTGGATATTGCTGAAACTTTGCTTGCTTCCCTAGCTTCTTCCCAGGAGAGATACAGGAAATCTCTGTATTATGGATAAAGAAAAAAAGCTGTATTTGGTAATGCTGGGGTTTTGACGTGAAAAGTGTATTATTCTTTGCTAGCACTTGCATGAGGGCTTAGGCTTTCAGGTATTCTGCATTGTAACACACTTTTTACTTGGTCCTTGTGATAGTTTGGCAGAGCTTCTTCACTTGGTGACCCGCAGATCAAATTTAGCTGTTTGACAAAACTTGGAACTTTTAACTTTAAGCAGCATTGTGGCAAACAGATTTGTATTGCGATTATTATTCATGGTTAGGAACTGTTAATGGTTTCTTTGTATAGTGCTGCTGTATTTATTTCTATTATTGTGCTAATTAAAATTATTCTCTAAAGATTTTTGTCCTTGAATGTGAATATCAGAGTAACAGTTTAAATACTTCTGAATGTTCATATGATAATTTTTTTCTGTGAAGAAATTCACACAATGGATTACTTTTAATTGTTTCATCTTATTTAACTTTGTATGAAAGAGTGTCAATTTTGTATGTCATTTGTAAATCATAAGAAATAAAATATTTAACTTGAATTGTCATTGCAGTGGCTTCTTTCAAATTTTTATAATTGGTATTAAGGTGCAAAGAAGGTTGAATAGCTTGGTATATAGAAAAACAGAAAAAATGCAGGTTTTTCCATTGTTCAAGTGTTAAATGTAAGGGAATAAGGGTTTTGTCACTGGCTTTAGTTTACCTGTGACCAGCTCTTGCAAAGGTACAAAAGAAGTAGTATCAATTGACTGGGACAATGGGAGTTCAAGTAGCAACTGCAGACCATCTGCAAAGTCTTGTAATTTCCAACCTTTCAGAGCTGATCGCTGCATTTTAGGTTACACTTTCAGCAAGTGTTAGGCTGAGTGCCACAGACTCAGAGCAGAGCTGCTTGCAGAAGAATGGTTAATTCATTGACAGTTTTGAATGCTGACCACAGATATCATTATGGAGAGCAGTGCCTGGAATCTCCCTCACTGTGTGCATCGGCATTTAAGCAGAAATGAGCCATTTACTTGTGTTTTCTGTATGCTTTATTTCATGTACTTTCTCTTAGCCCAGTGGCATTTTCCTGCACTGATACCATTCTCCCCTTTTTAATAGTCTTTAGTCCCTCTATTTTGCCTTCTTCTCTGGAATGTAACTTCTTTCATTTACCCTTATTTCAAGTTTCTTTACTTCCTCTTAATTATCTTATTCATTCATACATACATTCTCCCCAAGGTTTTATACCTCTGCCTGTTACAGTCTGTCTCTTTGTAGCCAACTTAGATCTTAGAGAAGTAGCCAACTTCTCTAGCACATCCAAATGCCACTTGCAGCCTTGTCAGTGAGCTAAATGAGAAATGGATAGTGGGATTGTGTTAGCAAGCTTCTCATAAGGAACCATTTGGAATGTGCAGCAGAAGGAGAAAAAAAAAGAGAAGGAGCAGAAACTGGCAGAGTTTTTAAGGAAAAGTAATGCACTTTGAAAACCAGTAGAAATATTTTCTCCATAAACTTACGGTTTGACAGATTGCAATGATGGTTATTTACTAGGGGAAAGAAAACAGACCTGGTATCTAGAAAAGCAAGTATTTAAGAGAGCGACCTTGAAAAAGGGAGATGTAACAATCAGGCCAGGTTTTTGTCCTGGGACAAAAAAAATAAATCTGTTATTTGGTTAATTTAAAAACAGCCTGTCATTTTTTGGACCAATATTTCCCAAAAGCTTCTGTTTTTCAAGTGGATAGATGTTGCATCCATACACTGGTTAGTGGCTGGTACCTGCCTTCAGGGAGAACAGAGCTGCTGGTCTGAATCTGTGGCAGACAAACAGAGCCTTTTATGCCAAGTGACAGTGAGCTAGGACTACCTGCATCTGACAAATGTTTTAAATACAGGAAAAGGATAACCAGAAGCCACCCATATGAAGTAGTAAAAGATGAAAGTGAAATAAAAGTTTATTTGATTACTTGCTTAGTCTTATCCCTTTGCCCAGGCTGCCCAGAGAAGTTGTGGACATCCCAACCCTGGAAGTGTGCAAAGCCAGGAACTGAATCTAGCAGACAGTGCCCCTGCCCTTGGCATGGGGGATTGGATCTAGATGGACTCTAAAGTCTCTTCCAACCCAAACCATGCTCCGATTCTGTGGGTTTTTTCCTAGGTGGATACCTAGCAAATGCCTGTCTATATGTAGTCTAACTGAACACCCGAAATGGCCACAACTCACTTTTCCTCCTTTGCCTAATCAGAGAGCCTGTTCTTCCATGCATTCACAACCCTGCAGCATCTAAAGTCTAAAAAGTGTATTGAGCATGTTCTGATCTCACTGGTAATTAATAGTGCAATGTGTTCATAATGGTTGAAAGTACTCTTATTAAAATATTCAATTCTAGAATGCTATTTCAAGTAAAATAAGCAATAATGACTTCATTATTCAATGAGGACGTGCTTCAAAGTTAAGGGTAATACTAAATTATACAAGCAGCTAAGACTATGTGGAAGCTTATCTCTAAGATAGCTGGCTGCAGTACTCTTAAACTGAATCCACTTGGATTTGCAGTTGTAGAATTATCAATAACTTCACCTGCCTAAAGCGCTGTTGAAAAAACTTTCAAAAGACAGCCATTACCAGTGTCCTGATTAGCACATCACCTTGGAGGACATGCTTGTAATGTGTTCAGTGTACTGAAAACAACAGGAAAAAGTTCATTAATATATTAATTTATTTCATTTCAGTTTTAGTTCAATTGAACATCAGAGCAGACAACTTTTTCCTTTGTGACAATACAGGGAATTTCTGAAACACTGTATTTCCATATTCTACAAAGTATGTTTGAAAAATCAGATTATGGTTTCAAGCATATTACTGTATAATTTGTCAGGGAAGAGGCTGCAGTTAGGAACTCAACCTGGTGCTTTAGTATAGTTTATAATTTCAGACATACTTTTCACTTAATATTATATTAAAAAATAGAGCTTTAGAAGAAAACATGATTTTAATTCATGTTATGTCATCACAGTGTTGGGTAGCTAGAGACCTTACTTAGTATAATAAATATTTACGACAGCCTATTAAGAGTTCACAATATCAAATTTTAGACTAGGTATAGCCCACCTAAATTTTGTCTCTAGACAAATTCTATTACCTGCAATTTGAAGTATAATATATACACAGGTTCCAATACAAATAGTGGAGGAATTCTCATACAAAATGTAACCGTGATGTTGTGGACAATTTTTAAATTAATGCATCCTTATCTCTGCCAGATACGTTACTCAAATTTTATTCTGTTTCCCTAGGAAATATTTTGTTGTCCATTACATCACAAGTGCATCTTTTTAAAAAAGTTGATTGAGAACAATTGAACTACTGCATTATGATGTTAAGGTTTAGACATACTTCTTGATTTCATCGTAAAGTACTAATACAAAAGCTCCGCCCATGCCTCTCAACACATTCGACCAGGCACCTTTGAAGAACGCTTTGGATCCTTCATCTTTAGCTATCTTCCTCCAGCAATCAATTGTGCCCTTATACATAATATCAGCTGTGGAAACAAACATAAAGGTTAGAAGGCTTGAAGTTATACAGCAAGTATGTTTCAACTTTTGAATCTTTACAACAACAAAGGAATAAGCAAAGTACAGCTGAGGATTTAAAATTTAGTAATCAATTAAGGAAAACTATTTCTCCGTAGGAAATCAAGTAATTTCTCAGTCCTTTAGATCAACACGATAGAAATAACCAGCAGTGTGTTCCCCATAGCATCTTTAAGGACTCCAATGAGAAGGCTATTAATTTTCCCTAAGACCAAAAAAAAAAAAAATACCCCGTATCTCCCATTTTATCTCGATGAAGAGAAACTTTCTGCAGCCAGAACACCACAGGAGCACCTATTCTTACCTCCCTTCCGGCCAGACTGCATCATCATCCTACGTCGCACAGTATCAAAAGGATAAGAAACCAGCCCTGCCACTGCAGTGACACTCTGGGCAATCATCCAGCTCACTACGATATGCACATTCTTTGGATCAGGCAACATACCTGTCATCAAGAACAAATGAACGGAATCAGTACAGAGGGAAAGGGCTGTGGAAGGAATAATCACCCACCAACCCCGGAGTCAATCCAAACCCAAGGCGTCTCAGAGCAGCAAGTAGAGGGGAGGCAGGAGTGCATGTCAGAAACACCTGTGCACATTCTAGCACTGCACTCAACTGGTGCTGAGCCAAGCCCTGCTTGTCCTTGTGCTGCCAAGTGCCCTAGAGTGCCTTTACTGAATGGATCTTCCCTTGCGGTCACTCCTCCATGCACTTCTTACCCTTGGCCGTGTCGTATACGCCAAAATAGGCTGCTCTGTAGATGATGATGCCCTGGACAGACACACTAAATCCTTGGTACAGGCCCTTCAAGCCATCGGACTTAAAGATCTTGACAATGCAGTCGCCCAGGCCAGAGAACTCCCTCTCAGTGGCTCCTTTGCCCACATCAGCCGCCAGCCGGGTCCTGGCGAAATCCAGCGGGTAGACGAAGCAGAGGGAGGTGGCTCCCGCGGCACCCCCGGACGCAAGGTTCCCTGCGAAGTAGCGCCAGAACTGCTTGTGCCTGTCCACTCCGCCCAGGAAGATCTGCTTGTACTTATCCTTGAAGGCGAAGTTGAGGGCCTGGGTGGGGAAGTACCGGATGACATTGGCCAAGTTGCCTCTCCAGAAGGAGGCGATGCCCTGCTCCTTGGGGATGCGGACTATGCAGTCCACGATGCCCTTGTACTGCTTATCGGCCGTGATCTGTTTGCTGGCATGCTGGACCTGCAGGGAAGAGAAGGAGGAGGACGGGACGGTGAGAGAGGGGCACCGCAGGGGTGACCCCGCACGCTGAAGGGCACGGACGAGGCCGGCCCTGCTCCCGCCACCCCGCGGCGGTGCTGAATGTCCCGGGCAGCTCCCGCGTAACCGGAGCCGGCCGAGCT